>JASDQU011440545.1:865-21579 GCA_032191745.1 Picea mariana | reverse complement strand
GGAATCTTTCGATTAGGGGTCAATGATGTAAACCCACTGTCGAAAGTGAGGAAACCTGCCATTAAGGCATGCAAGCTCCAAGGTACCAAATAATTTCTAAGTCTTGATTCTGGATAATGAGCTGAGTTCGACGGAACAAAACTCATCACAAGAGGGCCTTGATGTATCCCCCATCAATGACACAAAATGAGTAACAGACTTTGAAGGTGAAACAAAGTATGATGTGAATTGCACTGGACACAAGGAAGGCTGACACTAAAGGAATGGACAACTGCAGATGGCCGACTTAATAGGTTTCAGATGGACTTCTCTTGAACATATGAATGACATGACCAATGATTTGGCAGCATTGACTCAAAGATGACACAGGGAATGACCTTGTAGCAAATCGAATGAGAGACAAATGGATTTCCCAAACCGGCTTCAAATGATGAATAGGGGGTGTCATGTTCAAGAGCAACACGTACTGCCAATTAATACGAAAATGAAAACATATCCCTTTCCCAAATTTTCCCCCACCATTTCTAGCGAGTACCTCTTTATTTTTACGCAAGCTTGAGGAGGATAACATATGCTTGTTGATATAAGCTCATCCTTCGGACGACTCCCTCGGAGTATGTTTAACGAACCCTAAAAAGGAGTGGTTCGGTCCCATCATGGGTCTGGCAATGTTTGTTTAACGAGTCCAGAGCTAGAAAACTCGAAGGTTTTTCAAGATTATAGAGTTTGGAAAAACACTTAAAAGAGAACTCTCTCAGTTCATTTTTCGTAAAATAGTATGGATGAGACCGAAAAAGAGATAAATTATCTCTCACCAGATGCTTACTTCAAATACTTTATCGAGCGTGAAAATAGCAAGGTCGCTCGGTGATCTTTTCACGTTTAGAGAGTCTAAAAAGAGCTTAAAGAGGACTCCAGGGGGGTTCCTTTTTTGTATAACTTTGTTGAGCCCGGAAAAGTGATAAAAGTATGATCAATCACGTTCTCATGTATTTACGAGCGCAAGAACGGACAAAAACAACGCTCGAGGTTTTTATATAAAAACCATAAAAAACAATTAAAAACACGCTATAACAAAGAAAAACATGTCTGTATCCCTGTATTTGATCATCAAAGTCATCACGCCTGCAAGAATTACACTCAACGTGACATTAGGGATTAGGGTTTAATTGATAAATAATCATAAAAAGCCAAAATCATATAGTAAAAGTAAATAAAAGGAGTAAATACTCTTTTTACCATACCATTTTTACATTTTCACTATTGAGCTCAAAAAACCCCTCTTTTACCCTCCAAGTTTGGCGTCAGATTGCAGGAGCTACGAAAGACCAATCAGCGAGCCGTCTACGACAGTTAGGTAAGCTCTTCGTCCTTAACAGTTTCATGGTTTAATTTTGTAATTTCATTGGTTAAATTTGCAGTTTTAAGTTGATTTTCTAAGCCCTACATGCATGCTGCCATTCTCGTAGGCAGGCCATATGGGGCCTTTGAGAATGATGCATTCTCGCAGGTGAGCCTAAAGCCACCTACGAGTTTCTCGCACTATGCACACAGGGCACATGCGAGAACCGCAAAGCCCAATTTTTTTTTAAATTTTTACCCAATGAAAAAGATCCAAAGCATGAAAATTTTTATTAATCCTCTTATTGTGTTCCTTATGTAGATAATTGGCCATCAACATGGTGCTTGAGTGGTGTGAAATGGAACATGAAGAGGACAATGCAATGGCCGAAAATCATCCACCTACCGTAGCTTCTTTGAGAGACTGTGGGCTCTTGAAGTACTTTCGCATCCTGGGCATGAGGGCCCAAGTCAGACTATTAGAGTACCTGGTGCATATGTGGGACCCTGATCAGCAGGTGTTTCATGTGGTGGCTCACACACTGTCCTTAGACATTGAGGACATTTACTTTTTGACTGGATTGTCCCAGCACGGGTACTATGTGAGCCTGACCGGTAGCAGAGGTGGTGGGATACAGATGAGTGAGTATTGCCATATACACTGCATTCCTGAGGCTGAGAGAAAGAAAGGAAAAGTTGTTATTTGGGGGGTATGAGATTTGACCCTCCGCACTATCCTATTCACCATAGCTTGGATGGCCAGGAGTTCTACTCTTCACATGGCATTGCAGATTTATTTCCAGTATGCTATTGAGTCTATTGAGCCTCGAGTGTTCAACTGGGCAGATGTTGTGCTGCGCAGCATAAAAAAGAAATTGACTAAATGCAGACGTGGTAACCTGAAGCAATACGGGTATGGATCTTTGTTTGTGTCCTTCTTCCTTGAGAGGG
The DNA here is from genome assembly GCA_032191745.1 of Picea mariana. Lineage (NCBI taxonomy): Eukaryota > Viridiplantae > Streptophyta > Pinopsida > Pinales > Pinaceae > Picea > Picea mariana. The sequence continues at coordinate 19,287 of JASDQU011440545.1, read as the reverse complement.
TTCCCGTACTGAGACTACAGGTTGAGTGGAATATACCGGGTCCCAGGGATCCAAGGATGGTGAGATGGTGTCGGCTCATGGCCCGGCACGTAGCAGGACCGATCATCAAGTATGATGATACTTTCTTTGACTGGCTCCAAACCCAGATGTTGATGGTTGATGACTACGCTTATGCCAGGTTGGATTTCCGAGGAGATGTGGACTTAGCACTGCCAGAGGATACTCAGTGGGGTGACCTTGGTAATAAGTACACACATTTTCTCTTTTTTAAATGTTTTTGAATTTTTACCATATTCAAATGTTTTTGTTTTATATGTTCGTCCAAAGACTAATACAAAATCGTTTGTTGATAACATAGATGTTGGACCTTACATACCTCCCGACACTTCTCCCATCCAGCAGTGAGGAGAGGTAGCAGCAGCACCACAGTATGCTGAGGATTATCAAATAGTGGAATAGAATCTAGAGGGCCTAACTACAGACATTACAGACATGACTCTGGAAGAGGTTCCACGACGCGATCAACGTCATACTGTAGGGGTATCAACATCTATGAGTCAACTACTCTGTAGGGTTGCTAGGGCAGTCATGTGTTACTGTGAACGTCATCCATGATGTCACTTTGTAGAAGCTATGAGCTTCAAATTTTGACATTTTGGTCTTCGGACAAACTTTTTGTAAAAAACTCTTTTGATTGTTATATCTACAGACGAATTATATCGATTTACTTTATATTGTGTAAATTTTGATGTGTTTGATTTATAAATGATTCAAATGTTTGTCCAATACATAATTAGCCAATGCATCTGTTAATGTATTTAGACATCTAGGAATATGTTGATATTCAATGTGATCAAAGTAATGTTCCAAGAGGCGAATTCGCAAATACACCCGTAAGAAAGTAGGACTTTGAATAGAGTAGATATTACTTAACTATAGTACTACAAGCTGCGAATCAAGTCGCACAACCAAATGATGAATTCCGAGTGAGATAGCATCAACCAATAATTCAATAACGGTGCTATACTCTGCAATGTTGTTGGTTGCACGACCGAGGCACACACCTCGTAAAGATACAAGTTCATTTGTTGAAGCATAGATTGCCTATGTAGCGGAAGCAAGGTTCTGAGTACTATGGCTAGCGCCATCAGCAAAGCCAATATAGGGTAGCGAAGACTCCGACATCTGGAAATCAAACACAACATCACATAAGGGCAGAGACCAGATAATGACAAAAGAAAACTATAGTAACACACAAAACGTATGATACAATAAAATACAAGTACTTGTGCACAGATGATTTATGCATAGTACTTCTTCAAGTATAACCCATTCCTGGGTTCACTCAAAGGGATACCATCGTAATCTACCAACACATATGTTCCTTTTTCCAAAACTCGACGAACAATATAAGGACCTCGCCACATGGGTTCGAATTTCCCATCTCCTAACACATCTCGATCCTGTTCATAGAGAAGAACATGATCAACTTCGGAGAAAGCGCGAGGCTTGACATGCTTGTCATATTGGGCTTTACACATTTTTCTTGGGCTTCTATTACTAAAGTGGCGTCACGTCGAGTTTTGACTAATCGCATAAGATACAATAGACGTTCTTCTTCAACAGAAGTGTTGGGTAGGAGTTCAACAGCTAGCTTCAGAGAGGGTATCTCACATTCGATAGGAAGAATGGCTTCCACACCATAGACTAGCCAAAAAGGCGTAAACCCAGTAGCGGACTTGACAGATGTTCGGTATGCCCATAATGCCGAAAACAACATTATGTGCCAAGTTGTTTTATGAATCTTTATCATCTGTCGAAGCATAGTTATGAGAACTTTTTTGATTGCTTTGACCTGGCCATTGGCTTGTGGATAATAGGGTGTTGAGTTATCATGACGAAGACCCAACTTCTTAGTAAGTTCAGACATCATAAGTTCCTAAAGTGGCTACTGTGATCAGTGACGATAGCTTGGGGAACACCAAAACGAGCTATGATGTGATTAAAAAGAAACAATGTTGCGGTCTTTCCAGTATTGTCGAATGTCGGCATCGCCTCGACCCATTTCGTAAAGTAATCAACAGCTACTATGATGTAACCATGCCCCACGGTTGAGTGAGGGTGACATGTCATGAAATCAATGCCCCATTTCGCAAAAGGACCAACTGAGACCACAGGGTGAAGAGGAGCAGGATGTGACTGGATTTTCTGATTGTAGGTCTGGCAGGCATGGCATTTCTGAACGGCAGTAATGCAGTCGTTAAACAAAGAAGGCCAAAAATATCCTACGCATAAGATATTTTGGGTAGTAGCATACCAATACATATGACCACCACATGCTCTGGAATGGCAGTCATTCAGAGCTTTCTCGACTTCATCAAACGTTAGACAACATCGAAAAATAGAGTCAATCCCCCGACGGTAAAGAGTATCTCCAAGGAGAATGTATTGACGAGCTTGATAGCGTATGCGACATCGTTCAGTACTAGACAAAGTAGGCCGGAAAGTCTGGGTTTGGATATATAGAATGATATCCCCATACCAAAGATCGTCAGTGCTAATAAGGAAAAGAGATTCATCGGGTAATGAATCAACTGCTACATTTTCCGTTGCAGAATGAGGAAAATCGCATATCAACTCAGCAAAAACTAAGGATTTCTTTGACTTGGTGTGGTCGAATTCCAAGTCAAACTCCTGGAGTATGACAATCCATTTGGAGTATTTTCCCCCTAGCAATTGATGTGTCAAAATATGTTGCATAGGGTTGTAATGAGAAATCACTGTGGTTTTGTGTGAGAGGATATAGTGCCGGAAGCGTTGGACGGCTTGAACGGTAGCCAAGGCTAGTTTTTCGACATGTTGATACTTTATTTCAGTTGGTGTGAGACTTCGAATCAAGTATTAAATAACATTTTTGTCATGCGCATCATCCTCTTGGACGAGAACCATGGCAATAGTGTACTCCGAGGCAAGAAGATAAAGGAAATAATCGTGACAGTAATTGGGAGGAAAGAGAAGCGGAGCTCGCGTTAGGGACAACTTCAAAGATTCAAAAGCGTTGTTGGCAATGGGATCCCAGACGAACTCTGAATATTTCTTTAGTAGCCACATAAAACCACGAGTGATCTCGGAGTAATTAGGGATAAAACGATGAAGAAAGTTTGCTTTCCCCTGCAAACTTTGCAACTAGAACAATGTAGAAGGAGGAGGAAGATTAAGAATCACCTCAACCTTAATAGGATCCACCCGGATCCCTTGACGCGAAACGATAAAACCTAAAAGACGGTTGGATTCTACGCAAAAAATGCATTTATGAGGATTTAAACGTATACAATAGAACCGACAGCGAACGAAAATGGCCCGGAGGTGAGTAGGGTGATTGACTCTGCGCATAGAATGAGCAGGTAAATCGTCCAAATAGGGTTGAACGATGTTCTTGATATCATGAAAATCATAATACATAGCATGTTGAAACGTCACACCCACATTCTTAAGACCGAAAGGAAGTTTCCTATAGGCAAAAGTACCCCAAGGACAAATAAAGGTAGTCTTATGTTGATCCTCGAGAGCAATGTTAATTTGATTATAGCTGGAAAAGCCATCCATGAGAGAGAAAATTTCACTTTTGGCACAATCATCGACAATCTGATCGATGAAGGGGGTAGGAAAGTTTTCTTTGGGACAAGCTTTATTAATATCCCTATAATCAACACATACACGAATACTGTCGCCTTTCTTGTCAATCGGGACAGGATTGGAAACCCATTCTGTAAGAGCCACCGGATAAATAAAGCTGGCTTTCAGAAGTTTTTCAACTTCGAGTTTGATAGCAACCGCTTTATTTGGGTGAAATGGACGAAGGAATTGTCGGACGGGTTTAACGTTGGGGTATGTCTTTATCTCATGTACAATAATTTCAGGGTCGATACCCGGCATCTCTTCGTAGCTCCAAGCGAAGATGTCACGAAATTCTTTGAAAAGAGACATATAGGTGACTATTTTGTCGAAAGAACACGAAGCTCCAATATGGACATTTTCAACAATCCCAGGTTTAATGGATATGTCAATGGGAATCATGGGTGAGATATTGCTTAAGTTCCCTTCAACAAACACATCATGTGTAGATGCGGGAACCGTCGAGATGACAACAATGGTCGACGGAGGCCCAGAAGAGTGTGTTGTTCCAGAAAGAGTATGGAACGATGATGCCCATCGTCCCAAGGGGTGTCCTCCATGATGGACATGATCATCTCATCAGTGGGAAAAATAACACAAAAAGGATCAGGAGACAACTCATCAAGAGAGGGGGTAGAAGGTGTTTCTGATTGAATGGCCTGATAGGGAGATTCAACCGGACTTAACGGCATTGCGTCGCTGAAACAAAGATGATCTCCAGGGTCAGGGACAATCCAAGGGTCGTGAGACGTCGGAAGTTCATGAGGAACGGTGGAGATCATGTTGATAGAAGAAACTAACGGGCGTGGAACATCAGGCGGTGGAATGGGAAAAGTACCCATTAACGAGAAGTCCTTTAAAAGGCCTACACCGACATTCTCATAACCCGATGGGGTTTTAGCAATAAATGACACATTGCTAGTACGGGTATCAGAATTGAAGAAGGCAAGTTGGTCAACCGTAACAAACTTTCCTTGATGAGGGAAATGTACTACACAGAAAAGTGTTGACACAACAACATGCATGGAATTGATCCAGCTACGGCTAAGCAAAAGATTATAATCAAGGGGAGCATCAAAGACTTCCACTTCTGCTTGGATCATTTTACCTTCTAACGTGATTGGAAACAAAGGAAGAACATCGTAGGGCTTAAAACCAGAGCCATTGAAGGCTTTAAGAGTGTTCTGGGATTCAGTCAAAGGAGGAGAGCCAATGGCTTTCCAACAAGCAAGAGACATAACACAAGTCAAGGCACCCTCGTCGATAACAGTTCAGCAAATGTTCTTGTCAGAAACAACAACCTGGATTTGGAATGCAATTTGAGGGGGTAACCTTGGAATGTGATATTCCAAGTCAAAGACAATCAAATTCGTATATGTCGAGTCAATTCCACCTATAGCTTTCAACAGTGCCTTCTGTTGTGCAGGACAAGACTAAAGGACTTCAAGGGCTGACATCGTTGAAGGTGCCTGGGCCAGATCTTCAACAATACTGTAGTTCTGGGCCGCACGAGCATGAGGATTCAAAGCCGATTTTCTAACGACACCTTTTGGGGGTGTTCACAGAACTGTATCAAGGCTCGGTCGTTAGAGATGAAGAGGACCGTTATTAAGTGGAGTTGCAGGAGAGGGTTGTACTAAAGTAGGAGGTAAATCATCAAACTTCTCTTAGATGGAGAATAATCTTTAGCTCGAATCGTGAATGCAACATTGTTCTTCTTAGAATCACCAGTACACATCAAAACATATGATGTGGTAGAAGAAGAGGGTTGGTCGTGAATGACCAACTGAGCCTGTTGTTGAGACGGGAAGGGTTGGGACAGGACATCCGGTGTAGAAGGTTTTGGAGTTCCTTGAAGGAACTTAGTGACCTCGGCACGTCGTGGACAATCCTTTGTGTAATGATCATCACCACAGATAAGGAAAGGGTATCGGGGTTTGCGCTTATCCTGATCTTCAACACGAGTGGTTTTAGTTTGCTCTGCTTGATTATTATTTTTGCCCTCTTTATTCTTGCCTATCCCCTTTTTTGATTTGTTTTGACCAACTGGGGTAGATTGGACAACATTTACCTCAGAAGCTAGGGTGGAAAAGTTACGTTGATGACCTACTTAATGGACTTACACCCTGGTGCAAGCTCCCACACATAATCATGGGTATACCCTCCAAGGAGCCCTAGTGAGTTTGGTCAACGTCAATTCCAGGTACTGTGAAGACTTTCCCCTCCACAGTCACCTTGGGTAAGAACCTAGAGAGAAAGGCCACTAAAGTCACCACCAACAACAAAAAAATCTGGGGGGACAGTCGACAGTCCGATCCACATGCAAGGGCAGGGTATCAAGCCCGAAATCAACTCAAAAGGCTCCCACTAATCATTGTGGGTATACCTCCGAGTGATCCCCATAATACGTGCAATATCTACACTGATATCAACAAAGTAGGGTGAGTAACTCTGCCAATATCAATGCGACCTAGTGTTTGACCCTTGTGTGAGAAGGGCTTCCCAGGACAAGATGTTGCAAATGGAATTTAACACTCCCTAACACAAGATGTTATTGTGTGTTTTATGCTTTAGGAGAGTGTATCTCTCTTCCTACTCCAAAGTGCTAGTCTAGCTAAATGTTGGTGTAAAAGAGCCCTAGAAAAGAGTTACTAGATAAATTTTATAACTACACAGTGTTATTAAGAGATTTTGTTTACTCAAAGGTAACGGAAATGAAACTTATGTTGTATGACTCTGACCCAACAATGCAATGATGAGAATGAAATATATCACTTTTCGTTCAATGAATCCTATGTATGGGAGAGAGACAAAGTTTTCCAAATCAACTTTGAACTACAATGAAAAATTTTCTTTAAAATGCCAATGCAAACAATCACTTCTCTGATGACAATTCTCTATTGTGTCTTTTTCAAATACTTCAACAATCTCGATAGTTTGATTTTCAATATTTTCTAAAAATGAAAATAATTTTTTGAAAGAAAAACTTGTTTGTTCACTTTTCAAAAAGGACCCACACTATGACAATGAGAGTACAGAAAATCAAAAAACCGAATGAACAAGCAATAATAAACACCCAGTCAACTCTTTCAATGAAAACAAAAATAAAGAGCAAACCAATTTAGTCTTTTCAAATGCAAAAGAAAATTGATCTTTTAAACCAATAAGAAAATGAGAAAAACCAAACAGCTCAACTTTCTACCAATCACTGGTTCTCAACCAATCAAACACACTCAGAATATGAAGTCAGAGAGAATGGTTTTGCCAAGAAAACTCAAGAAACGAAATTCAAGTCAAAAATGACAAGAAAAGCCTTGAAATCATAAAACTATTCATGCATGCAAACGAAGACAAGAAATACATCAATCTAAGGTCCAAGAAACTTTTAAGAGGGAATCAAACTGATCTGGGCAGTTGGAAATACCAAAACTCAAATCCAAACTTTTGAAAAATTGTGTTTGCAGGCAGGCAATATTACACAGTGCGAGTATCATTGATTCTTGCAGGTAACCCTTGAGCAGGGTGAGAGAACCTCGCACTAAAACCTAAAGGAAGAGTGCTAACTCTACCTATTCTTGCAGGCTGCAATGAAGTATAGTGCGAGAATCTCTGAACATAGTCAAAAATTTGAAAAATGAAGGAAAATTGAAAAAGGCTTATGGACTCAGAGGGTCTATCAAGATATCCTAAAGACTCAGAGATTGATATGATAGGAGAAATGTGAAACCAGAGCAAATGGCCATGGAAAAATATCAAAAGCCACAAAGAAAATGGGATTGTCCCTAGTGGAGTCGCCAATTTTTTTATTGGATAAATTCGTAAGTGCGTACACAAACCGATCTCCCTAGATCCACCTGGATGTAGAACAAAGAAAGACAGAACATGACTCTTTCTCTAGATTTTAACCATTGAATTAAATAGGAGGCAAGAACAAATGACGTACCTTATGATCAGTTCCTATGGTATTTTTTGCTCCCGCTTCACTCCGGTGCTCTCGTGCAGCGAAGACCAAGACAACACAAACCAACCAAAGTGAAGAAAGCACAATCTATTCAATAGTCAATCTATGTATATGATCAAGGAATTATACAATAAAGTGGAATTAGCTTTATGGGAAAGGGACATGCTACTGTATCATATTAATGGAAAGTAAAGATTACAAATTGAGCCTTGATGTCGCAAACTTCCTTTCGATGACCCTTGGCTCCGACACACACACTTGCTCACTTGCATGAAGAAGATCAACCACCTTTGATAAACTTGTTGGAGTCTCCTAGCTGTTGTAGCTTCAGTCCTTCACACAATTATTTCACCAATTCTCCAATGAATCTTGCTTAACCTTCTTCATGAGAATTCCCTCAATATATAGGAGAGAATGAATGAGTTACTTGGATAAGAATGATCCCAAAATATCAGGGAATCCAGTATTAGGATAACCATTCGAATGCCATCTCATCCTTCTAGAAGATTCCCTTCTAGATGCATCGAGAATTCATTTTTTTCCTTTCTTTAGAAAGAGTTCGCACCCTAGCAGTTCAACAGAGTGTGAACTTCTCGCACCCTGGCTTAAGGCAGCCTGCGAGAATCATGCATTCTCGCAGGAAAATATACTAGTAGCCTTTGAACAGTCTTCAAAAATGAGTTTTCTGGAAGAGATGAAAATAACTTTTTCTCAGGAGAAAGTTCTTATGAAGAGCCTGAGTACACCATCATCAATACATCATCATGATGACCAAAATCATGGGTAACATCTGGTGTGTAAGATGCAGATCTGAAGGCCATAATAAGGAACACTACCCTTTATTTCATGAGTACTTGGCATTAGGAGCACCGAGCCCCTTAAAGCAAGTTAACCTACCATGGTGCAAGGTATGCAGAAATAGGCATCGCCCAAGTGAGTGCTACTACATCCAGAAGTATGTCCAGACACCCACAAACGCGTATTGTACATTGTGTAAATCGGTGGGGCATGATGATCGGGATTGTAGAGCTTATGATCTCATGCATGAAAGATCAAGAGAAATATACAAGATCCAAGGTGAAGTACAACAAGAGGGAAACACTCCATAGTACAACTCTCCGGAGAGAGGAAATTTCACTCCTCGCAGTGGTTACAGAGGACGAGGACGAGGAGGAGGTCTGGGTCAAGGCCGAGGACAAATAATCTATTACAATTGAGCATAGCCAGGACATTTAGCAAGGTATTTTCAGAATCCCTGCACAACCTATAGTTACTGTAACTCCTTCGAGCATGTTATAGAAGAATTCCCTTTGTTGCTAGCTAAACTTCAGGAAAGACGAGGACCCCAACAGAACCCACAAGTACAACTTATATATGTTGAACCTCACAGAGCAGACCATAGAGTCATTGTTATTACTTGAGGAGGTGCTGCTACAGGAGAAGACTGAGCAACCCAAGGAAAGATTGGAAATGACCACGGAATCAGGAAAGCTATAGAAAAAACCCCAACATTCGATGCTAAGAAAGAAAGATAGATATTCGAGGAGGCAAGAAAAGAATTCGAAGGAAATCAAGAATATTCATCAAAGAGACAACCAGAAATCAAAGAATATGGCATGCTTCAGGCATTTGATCCATCTACATCACCAACAGAAGGGAAAGAGGTAAGCAAACTCATGGAATTATTGCACACTTGTGTTCAGTTGATTCAGGATAAAGGCATTGTACAAGAATTACAAGATTTAATCAAGCAGTATGAACTAGGAAAAATAAAACCCTTACTGAATAGAGCAGTGCACCATATTGGAAAAAGGAGAAGGACAAATAAAGAATTTCACTTGAATGCTTAGATAGGAGAGTATGAGATATACTTTGTAGTCCTCGACTTAGGGTTAGAAGTCAATGTCATGACGAAGCAGACTTGGGCACTGATGGGAAAACCCAAGCTGATATATTCCCCTATCAGGCTTCACATGGCTAATCAACAAATTTTCAGTCCATTTGGACAATTAGAGCATGTCCCAGTGGGCATCGATGGAGTAAGAGCCTTTGCATATTTTTAGGTAATTGAAATTGTTGATAATAACCACCCTTAACTTGCGTTGTTAGGAATTGATTGGGCCTTCGACAATTCCACTTTTGTTGATTTAAAGAAAAGATGCATGAAATTTGAGAAATCTGGCCTTAGGGTTTTTTCACCTTTATATCCATATGAAGGTCCACGATACAAAAAACCTATCAGAGAAGAGGACCATGCTTTTGAACTGGAAAATATCTACAAATTAACAGCTAGACAATAAGATTATATCAACCCTACAACTGATGGAAATTTGAGTTGGCGAAGTGACAACGCATGTTCATCTGACTCAGAAGAAGCGTTGGAGAACTGGTAGAACCATATGTACAAAGTATCTACAATAATATGTGCTAGGCTAACCAGAGAAGTTCATTGGATTGGCACAACAGTGAGTAATCTACCCACATTTGATGGGCTAAACCCATTAGAGAACTTCTTATTAGAATTTGAGACAAGTGTACCAACACAACAGAGGTTGTTGGCAATGGAGGAGTCCATGAAATCCACCCCAGCAAGATGGTGGGGGACACATAAAAGCAATATTACAGATTGGACACAATGTCGAACTTTGATGACAACATGATTTTCAACACAAGAAGGAAGCTGCAAAGCTTAGTACACAGGACGAAGTTTCCCAAAGGAACATGTAGAATGATATGAAGAGGCTTGGAGTCACATTCCTAGAGAACAATGGGTACACAGATTCATCAATACTCTAGATACCACCCCGATTAATTGGTACCTTCAAGCAGAGCTGCGCTGTGTCACTTCAGAATGGGAAGGTATGATCCAAAATTTTATAACCACCTTTTTGTTTGACAGTGAATTTCCTTTTGTAGATAAAGCACTACATATGGTGAAACATAAAGTATTTGAGGAGGCATATGGCCTCCCTTTGGAGCAATAAGAGGATGAATGGACTATGCCCCTCCAGAAACTGCAGACCTTCTAGAACATTAATGCCGACAAAGACGATGACCCAAGGAAGGTGAATATCATAGAAATAGAAGGTCAGAGAAATGTGGAAGGACCAGGAGTTGAACTGCCATTCATTGAACAACCGATAAAAATAAAGAAAGTCAATATCGAGATAGAGGAAACACCAAAGTTTGCTAATGTCAGAGATTATTGGGATGATGCTACCATTGAAAAAATCAAAGAATTATTGCATGAGTATCAGGACTTGTTCCCGACCAATTTCATTGATATGAAGGGAATCAAAGGACCTATGGGAGAAATGGGAATACCTTTGAAAACAGAAACAAAGACAGTCAATAAAATACCCTATAGATTGAACCCGAAATATAAGGAAAAAGTGAAGATTGAGCTCGACATAATGCTGGAAGCATGGATTATTGAACCTATCGAAGAGTCGGAGTGGATCAACCCCATGGTAGTACAAGATAAGAAGATAGGTGATATCAGGATTTGCATAGATCTTAGGAAGCTTAATGATGCTTGTCTACATGATCCTTTCCCTACACCTTTCATAGATGAAGTACTGGATAACGTGGGAGGCCAATAAGTATATTCCTTTATAGATGGGTTTTCAGGATACCATCTGATCCACATTGCCAAGGAGGACCGTCATAAGACTACGTTTTCCACAGAATGGGGATCCTACCAATATACAGTAATGCCATTTAGACTGAATAATGCCCCAACCATCTTCTCCAGGGTGGTGGTTGAAGCATTCAAATAATTTGTGCATAAATTTTTAGAAGCATACTTTGATGACTGGATTGTTTTCAATTTGTTGAAAAATCATATTGAATGTCTAAGGCTAATGTTGGATAAATGCAGGGAGTGTCAAATTTCTTTGAATTTGACGAAATTCATCTTCTTCTCACCATTTAGAGTATTATTAGGTCATATTGCATGCAAGCAAGGATTGTTGGTGGATCCATCCAAAATTCCAATAATAGTTGATTTACCACCACCTACATTAGTCAAACAACTGCGCACTACGCTAGGACATACTGGCTATTACAGAAAATTTATCAAAGGATATGCTTAGATTACTACACCAATGGAAACATTATTAAAGAAAGATTGTCATTTTAGTTGGACAAGCGAATGGCATCATCGCTTTGACACACTAAAACAAAATATGGTCACTACGCCTATCCTAGTCTTCCCCAATTGGAGCAAGGAATTTCATGTGCATGTTGATGCATCTTCTATTGCATTAGGAGTAGTATTGGCACAATCTAGAGAAGGGGAAATTGATCATCCATTAGCATTTTCTAGTAGAAATCTCTCCATGGCTGAAATCAATTACACTACTACAGAGAGAGAGGGACTAGCCATGGTGTATACATTACAAAAATTCCACAACTACTTGTTGGGAGGACACTTTAAAATGTTTACTGATCAATTCGCGTTGAAATACCTAGTCAACAAGATAGTGTTGGGGGGAAGAATATGCATATGTCTTCTCCTGTTTCAAGAATATGATTATGAGATCATAGTTAAGCCAGGAAGAATGAATAAGGGCCCATACCACCTGTCAAGGTTGGAGCATGGTGAAGAACCTACCAGTCTGGAGGAAACACTACTAGATGCATAGCTACTCTCCATTAGAAGTATTGATGACCACTTAGTAGACATTGTCCAGTTCATGTCAATAGGAATATCTCTAGCAGAATACACAATTCCGTAGAAGAAACAACTAGTGGTGCACTTTGCAGATTTTTCACTAATAGTTGGTCAGCTATATAAAATGGGACCTGAAGAGATCCTTAGAAGATGTGTGATGGATATAGAACACCCTATGATCCTCGAAGAATCTCATGAAGGAATTGCAGGAGGAAATTACGCAGGAAAAGCCACCGCGCAGAAGATTCTGCGCGCTGGCCTTTGGTGGCCCACATTACACAGAGATGCTAAAGAATATGCTAGAGAATGTGATGTATGTCAGCGAGTTGGAAAACCATCCTGAAGAGATGAGATTTCATTAGCACCACATATGACCTTACAATCATTTGAAAAATGGGCCATTGACTTCATGGGACCTATAAACCCACCAGGGAAGCGCACAGGAGCAATCTATATTATCACCGCGATAGAATACTTAACTAGATGGGTCGAACCAAGAGCAGTCAAGGACTGTAGTGAAACTACAGTTGCACATTTTATATTCGATGACATAATAACCAGGTTTGGATGCCCTAAGGTCCTCATGAGTGATCAAGGTACACACTTCATTAATAAGACAGTTGAATCCCTAACTGAAGAATTTGCAGTCCACCATCAGAAGAGTACACCTTATCATCCACAAGAAAACAGAACAGTTGAAGCACTCAACAAGATCTTGGAGACAACATTGACAAAAAATTGTTGTGTGAATAGGGATGACTGGGACTTAAGAGTACCAGTAGTACTCTGGGCTTATAGAACCACTTGCAAGAAATTAACAATGCAGACTTCTTTCAAGTTGGTTTATGGTCTTGAAGTTGTTGTCCCAATGGAGTACTTGGTACCAAGCTTAAGAATTGTTTCATTTATAGACATGGATAATACTGGCGCTATTCATGAGAGGCTATCACAGTTGGTCGAACTAGAAGAAGACAGATTCATTGCAGGCTTCCATCAACAAATTCATAAGGAATGAGAAAAGGCCTATCATGACAGACACATCAAGAAGAAGATATTCAAGCAAGGTGATTTAGTCCTGCTATATGACAGTAAGTTTATCAAACACCCTGGGAAGTTCAGAATGCATAAGCTCAGACCATATGAGATTGTCTATGTTACAGAGGGAGGAGCTGCGTAGTTGAATACATTGAAAGGAGACTGGATGGAAGGCTTGGTGAATGGGAGTCAGCTGAAGTTATACTATGACAACCAGTTGCCTCATAGCTCTCAGTAGAATCAAGAAGACAAGGTTCTAGGTACTAGGTGCAGTTGAAACTGGGTACCAGGCACAGAAAATATAGTCTACACAAGGATGGATAGGAGGCATAAAGCAGAAAGAAAGGGCTACACTGCGCAATCGAGAGTCGAAGAAAAATAAGAGGATTATTTCTCAAGTGCCCCAGGACGAGTCACAGGTGACTGTTGGGGGCCTATTGGCTCTAGGTTATGGAAGGAAGTGAAGAACAAGGAAGAAAAGGTAAAAGGAGAGCTTTTCGGGAGACATAGTGGTTGCCACTGGGTCGAAGTGAGAAAAATAATAGAGAAGATGAAGTGAAGTGTGGAAAAGAAAGCCGTTGGATGAGGAGATCAAGGATGACAGATAAACAAGAAATATGGACAGAGGATGACTCAGGAAGTGGAAAAATCCAGCATTGGATATCTTGGAGCACCGGGCGATGGAGAAGGAAAGACAGGTTGGCGAAGCCCATAAAGAATGGGTCAAGTTGACCTAGGGTTGTATACACCTAGGGTTTTTGTAATTAGGGTTTTGACACCTAGGTTTTTACCTAAGGCTTTTGATAAGGAATTGTAATGTATAAATAGAGGTCGAGAGGACCTAGGTCAAGAGTAGTACTATGGTTGAGCCTTATAGTCGAGTATTGTTTATCAGGAGAATATTGTATTGAGGGTGAGAGAAGTGTTGAGAGAGAGAGCCTTCTGGTATTGTAATATCTTCTTCTAGGTGTAGAGATCAATTCCTACAACTGGGTGTGCAGGAAGGAAGAGAGAAAGAGAGACAGAGAGAGAGGATCTGGTGGCCAAGAGCGCAAATCAAAACTGTAAGCTTTATCTTAATATATCAGAAACACAGTTTTGTGGACATATCCCTAGAGAGAGGGTGAACCACATACCTCTGTTGTTGTGTGTGTGATTGATTATTTGAGCTCTATTGTTGTTATATTGCTATCTACACTGTTGTATTAGATTAGATCTATAACACTGAAGGATAAATCTAGCTAGTGAATGGTAGATGCATGTTATGTTAATTGTGTAATAAGAACCACTTCATGTTCCTTTGGTTGTATACATATCTTTCCTGCAACCCCCTCATAGTTGCTTCGGGTGAGAATGGATCTACTTCGTAGGTGTTGCCGAAAGGGCTAGTACCTAGGGCTTGTTGGTGTGCTCTTGGAGATGAACCCTAGGTCTGCCCTTGTGCCAACACTAATTTAATGACTTCAACACCCCCACCATGGATTTTCTCACACATTACCAACTGCCAATCTGCTATGAGACAGGAATCGATATTTTAAGTTCCTTTAAGAAATCATCTGCCACTCACATTTTCGATCACATTCATGAGTGGAGACGGAGGAGACACTTGATTAAGCTTGACCTTCCTGATCAGATATTGGTTGAATGGTTCACCAAATTATTCATCAATAAAATATACCATGATATTTCCATGGGTGGAGTTGTCACTGAAGAGAAGAAAATTAGTCACGCTCAATACCTAGATCTTGTTTATTCGCAAACAAACACTCTTTACGACTTTCTCCCTGACACTCCTCGCTCTTCTACCACTTCTACCTCAACAACCCCATCATCTTCTCATGTTGTTAATGGTGTGATTGGGACCTTCCACGTTGACGCTAAATCCATGTCGGCCACTCAAACCAATTCCAAATATATTTCTTTTAATGTCCAAGGTTCTCTGACTCCTACTCCTTCCATCGACAAAACTTCCTAGGTTAATTTAGTTCAATCTACCCCTACCAGCAAAAAAAAATCTAAAAAAGGAAAGGGTAAGAAAAATGAGGATAGAAATAATACTCCGCAATCCAATAAACCCAAGACACACTCTACTGATTATAAGGATAAGCATAAACCTCGATATCCTTGCCTTATCTATGGTGATGATCACTACATGAAAGATTGTCCAAGACGTGTTGAGGTCACTAAGTTCCTTCAAGGGGCTAGGAAGCCTCCCACACCTGTAATTTTTTCACAAACTTTCCCTTGTCAACAACAGACCCAATTGGTCATTCAGGACCAACCCTCTCCTTTCACCACTTCGTATGTCCTTATGTGTACTGGTAATTCTACCAAGAATGACGTTGCAATCACCACTTGAGCCAAATATTATTCTCCTTCAAAGGAGAAAGTTGATGATTTACCACCTTCATTGGTTCAACCACCTCCCTCAACTTCACCTCCCAATGGTCCTCTTCATCTTGAACGACCGAGTCCCAATACAGATCTTTGCCCTCCTCCAAAGGGTGTTGTTCGGAAATCTTCATTTAATCATCATGCACGTGCTGCTCAAAACTAGAACATTATAGAAGACCTTGCACAAGAACCCTCTGTGATGTCAGCTCTCGAAGTCCTTCAAAGTTGTACTACTCAATGGAAGGAATTGTTAAAGGCCATTAGTGGAATTGATCCCATAGATACGAATTTGATAATATTTGACTTGGAAGACCACATTCCAAGGCTACCTCCACAGTTAGTGTTTCATATTCAAGTTGTCGTTGAGAATAAGAATATCTATATAACCCTTATTGACGAGGATGCCTCGATGTTTGTTATGTCCATTACTTGTTAGAAAGACATTGTCTCTCCTCCCCTCACCGAATCACACAATACACTTAAGGCTTTCAATGGTTTTGGTTTTAAACCCTATGGTGTTCTTCCCTCGTTGTCTATTACGTTAGAAGGCAAATCGTTCAATGTCGAGGTCAAGGTCCTTGATGCATCTCTTGACTATAATCTCTTACTTGTCTATAGCTGGATTGATTCCATGTGTGTCATTTTGTCTACCCTTTTTCATGTGTTACATTTCCCACATCAAGGAAAATTCATTATGGTGGACCAAATGGCCTTTTTTAATTTTGATTCCCGTACTAGCAACGTACCCTTTATCTCAAAGACACCTCCTGGGAATGAGAATGTGGATGTGGGTCTTCTAAAAGATTCAACTTTGATGGGTACCTTCCCAAAACCACCACCTGATGTTCCATCTCCTTTTGACTCCTCAATCAAAATGATTTCCACCTCTGTCCATGAACTCCCTGCGTCTCATGACCCATGTATAGTACCTGATCCTAGTGATTATCTTCGCTATGGAGAAAAAATGCCTTTAATTCCAGTTGAATATTCTTATCAATCCATTCAATCAGAAACCCCTTCTACACCCTCTCTCTTTGATTCATCTCCTGATCTATTTCATGTGATATTTCCTACTGACGAGATGATCATGTCAGTCATGTCCATGGAAGATACCCCATGGGATGATGCACATCATCGTTCTATTCTCTTCCTAGAACAACACACCATAGAGAGTTACCAATGGATTTCAACTCCGTCGACTGTTGTTATCATTTCCTCTGTTCCCAAGTCATCCCACAACGTGATATATGAAGGGAACCTGAGTAATATCTCACCCACTGTTCCTCTTGACATATCCATTAAACCTGGATTCGTAGAGATTGTTCAGATCAAAGCTCATGTTATGTTGATGAGGTTGTCACTTATAAATCCATTTTTCAATAATTTCGTGACGTTTTCACTTGAAGCTACGAAGAGATGTTGGGTATTGACCCCGATATCGTTGTGCATGAAATTAAGACCTACTTGGATGCTAAACCTGTCTAGCAGAGACTTTGCCCAGTCCACCCTCGTAAAGCCCCTGCTATCAAGCTCGAAGTTGAAAAAATTATTAAGGCTGGCTTTATCTATCTTGTGGCTCTAACCGATTGGGTATCCAATCTAGTTTCGATCAATAAGAAATAAGGCACGATCCGTGTATGTGTAGATTATAGGGATATCAATAAATATTGTCCTAAGGACAATTATCCAACCCCCTTCATTGACCAGATAGTCAACGATTGCGCCGGGAGAGAAATATTCTCCTTAATGGACGCTTTCTCCAGCTATAATCAGATTAATATTTTGCCCATGGATCAACACAAGACTTCTTTCATTTATCCTTGGGGTACTTTTTCCTACCAAAAACTTCTTTTCAGTTTCAATAACGTTGGTGCGACTTTTCAATGCACCATGTCTTATGCTTTTCACGATATCAACCACATCGTAAAACCATATCTTGATGATCTACCAGTGCATTCCATGTGTTACCAAGATCACCCGACCCATCTCCGAGCTATTTTCCTTCATTTTCATTATTATCGTATCTGTTTGAACCCACACAAATGTGTTTTTTGTGTGGAGTTCGACCAACTTTTGGGTTTTATTGTGTCACTTCATGGAATTCAGGTAGACCCTTTGCAGGTTGAGGATATCCTTATTCTACTTCCTCCTTCCACACTACGCCAACTTCAAATTTTGCAAGGGAAGGAAAAAAATTTGCGGTGATTCATTCCAAATTATGCTGAGTTAACACAGGGTTTTACTTGACTGTTGAAGAAAGGTTACAAGTTTTTATGGGACGATACCGCCAATAAAGCCTTTGAAGATTTAAAACTTGCCTTAACCCATACACCACTTCTTTTCCCACTCAATTATAGTTGAGACTATTTCCTTTATCTCACCATGGTTTTAGTCCAAGAATATGATTCGCACGATGAACATGTAATTTACTATTTGAGTTGGAGTCTCATGACCACCAAAGCTAAATACCTACATGTGGAGAAACTGGACTTGGCAATTGTTCAAGCTGCTCAACGTTTTCGTCATTATATCTTATTATGTAAGACCACTGTCATTTTCGATTGCAACCCCATGCAGAATATCCTTATGCACCAATTGTTAGGGGGAAAGTACTCCAAATGGATAGTGATTCTCTAGGATTTCGACTTAGAGTTTGAACGCACTAAGTCTAAGAAATATTTG
>JASDQU011440542.1:4184-14517 GCA_032191745.1 Picea mariana | reverse complement strand
TACTGCATATATATACATATAGGTAAATATTCATGATAAAATGGGAGGCGTTTGGGTCTAGCGACCATACATAAAATTCTGGAATTAAAATTCAAAAAAAATTCTCAACAACTACAGAGACCTGTGACTAAATGCTAGAGGCGTGAGGGCCTACGAATTCAAATCCTAGACTGGAATCCCGTAAATAGAATATACATTTATTTGGAAATTTCGCAAGCTCTATCGACCGAGAAGTATGACAGCCTGACCGTAATGAAAAGAAAGAGCTAAATCAACATTTTTATTCTAATGACAAACCCTGAAAATTTTAAATAGTATGTATAATCTTTGAAATACCATGGACTCACAACCTGGAAATTTAATTATAATAAGCATTCTTGTATTCGGAAATAACTAGGACCGTATATCTAGTCTAAAACCCTAATTATATCTTACACAGTGTGCCAATAGGAAATGGACCGATTGGTCGCTTACAGTAAAATTGACTTCAAAGTTATTCGTCACGGAGTTAAGGGTTCAACCCTTAGGGCTTCTCCATTAAATAAAAAAAGGAAAAACCAAGTACAAAACTAAATCGTGCGCCATAAAAGTCTGGCATCTCTACCCACGATGACTATATCCGAATCAAAGCACTCAGTGGAAGCTGTAAGAAGTTGAAGCGCTAAATTAGAACCTAATTACCTTTTTCTTTACATGGCACAACTCTTAGTCGAAGACTTGTGAGCAAGTAATCCCTATGAGGAAGCACAATAGTAAGAAAATCAGAAACCTTTGGAACTCTGAAACAGACTAGGTTAAAGAAAAAATCTAAGACAACCTTTATGGTATGAAAAACTTGATTATGCATCATTACTTAACTTACGGTCTGCGTCAGACAGATCAACGCACAGTCGAGGAGGACGCCCACAAAATGGAAGGGAAGGTGGGTCGAGGTCAAACTGATGGGTACCTCGCAAAACATCAGGAGGTCCCATCATTAGATGGATGCAAACAATTTGTTAACAATTAAAGAAAATCTTATAAGGAACTGTAAATTTTAAAATGACTTAAAACCATACAGAGATCCTACTCTACCAAAATAGTATGAAATGACTGAACTGTGGAAATATGAGACTTCACCCTTTCCCTATAATAACCGTTATGGACGGACAACCGAGAATAATAGGCCAAACGAGAGTTAATAATATTCGAGATACTAGGAAGCCAAGTATCATGGAACACTCATAGGATAACCCTAATCTCTGAATAGTAAAGAACAATTGAATTGTTTTTACAGTAAAGATCTCAGGAGGATCGGGGAACTATAAAGACTTAGTACCTTGAAAATACGATTTGCTCATATTGAATCCCAGTAACAACCGGTAGAAAAAGACTAATGGCTTTCTTTTATTTAAGCACGGAGTTATATTTTTGGTCAGGGTATTAATACACAGAGAACCTCCTAAATATTAAACCACTCAAGATTTAAAGGGGAGTCTTCATTACCTCCCCGGTGAAAGACGAAGAAAATAAATTATGAAATGACTGGGGTGGCCTCAATTGAATCCTAACCTCAAGAACCTTACAAACAATTTTTAATCCTTTACAAAGGTTTCCAAATAGTCAGAAGGATACAGGTAAAATCTTTATATACTTCTAGACAAGGCAACTTCGTAGGTTAATGAAAGTCACGAGCATAGAGTACACTTACCTTTCAAAGTCTACAAATAGGGTCTCTGAATGCCCGCCAGTATCAACGAGAGTCCAGTATTGCATGGTTGACTGTTCGTTTGGGCCGAGAATAATAGAGTTCGTTTGACCGAACCTTGTGTTCACACAAGACTGGAGTGCGACAAAGAAACAATACTGGAAAGAAAAATTTCCCGACGGTCCTAGTAACGGGCGAGTAAAGGACACAGGTCGAGGCTATGTGACCGGTTTGAGGTGGCAAAAGCACAGTGGGCATAGAGGTCAAACATTAACCTTGGGGGTACACCACCAACCCTCTAATTAATATCGCAGGATGGGTCTTAAGTCTTTCCAGTGTACTCCTGCCACTCTACATAAATGCTCAGTTATGGAGGGGATTAAGTGCAGACAAGTTAGGTTTAGACCGTGCCCTTTGGTCATTCTGGTTATGATTGGACACTTAACCTTAGCCCCGTAACTACCTGAACACTGTTAGCTAGTTTTTGTTCCACCGAATCGTAACCATGTCCCTTGTGCTAAACGCTTATTTCCTAGTGTTGATGCTAGATTAAAACAAGTATCACGATATCTATGTATGACTAGATTAGTATGGATTATGTGGTCTACGATGGAAATTCGCACAATTTTGGAAGGATTCTATAGGGTACAAAGTCAATGTTATAGGTTTGCGCACAAGCATAATATTAAAATGGGAAAGTTAGAATTCAAGTCCTAAATATACATTACTGTATAGATGGATATATATTTATGTATTTAAGATCTATGGGTACAATATATGTGTTGAAGAAAGGAACCAGAAATTTTTAAAGAGAGATCCTTTATAAAGTTGTTTGTTATCTTGTAATGGCAGAATTTAAATCTATAATCATAATGAACATTACTAGCCCTTCGTTATGAAGTTTTGTAAGCGAAAAGGGAGATTCTTACCCCTTAGGGAAAAAAAAATATGCAATACACCTTGTGGGAGACTAAGGGCCTCTAAGAAATAAGGACCCTGCCAATGATAACAATCGACATCATAATATCTAGTCATATATCACATATGTAATATCAAAACATTCAAACCATAACAGTCCACTCCCTAACTCAATCTGGAGTCCAAGGAGATACATCGATGCCCTTGGCATCCTCAAACGTCCAGATTCTTGCACACTCAGGAAAAACCAGTCAATAGCACCTGTCGATATAAATATAACAAAATAACATATCATCAGATCCACAACATCTCATAATCATAATCAAAACAGTCAATTGTATTATGAACCAGATCACTTGCATGCAAGTGTCCTCAAAGAATAAGTCCAATCAAGTGTGCGCAAGAGTGGGATGTTACACTGGAAACCTTCATTCCTTTTCAAAATTACAATTTATATGCAAATTGTGGAATTCAAACTTTCATACTGACTCCGGAATTCCAAGAATTTAAACCTCGAAAACCTTCATTCATTTTCAAAATTACAATTTATATGCAATTTGTGGAATTCAAACTTCCATAACGACTCCCAAATTCCAAGAATTTAAACCTCCAGTGCTCAAATTCATTTCAATACCAAAGTTAAATCCTTCAACCATCAAATTATATGAAGGTATACTCATAAGCATAAATTTGAACTGGTAGTTCTTCATCGATGTTCTTCTTCTCTGAGCTAAGCTCTGTGTTATCTAGATTTTGTGCACAACAACCTTGTTATCGCGCAGCTTGTATTTTAGGTCACAGGCTATAGGATAGAGGACAAACTGGCGTAACAGAAACCTTCCCCACCCAATGTCACCTCGATGGGGAGGTTCTTTCTGTTTAGGGAGGTTATCCCAGGGGAGACGTCCCTGGCAACCTGGGGTTTGAAGAGGCAAAGGATACAAGGTCAAGTTTTAAGATTTCCTCCTCACAGGTTACCACCAGTATCAGATAGTCCGGCTAATCAGCCAATAAAGAAGTGTAGGCCCTGTTGAAAACACCTGCCCGGAACAAGATAATAACAACACAATATATATATTTGCAGGCTATAACTCAAAGGGTTAGTACTTCCTTAACTATCTGATTTCATTCAATAAGCAATGTAATAGATACAAGATGAAGTCAACGTTCTACTAATTAGCCTATGAAAGATCATTAATTCATCAATATCTACCAAATGACCAAGCCAACAGTATATTCAATCAATGATTTGTTCAATAAATGCTTGAATTCATCATTCAATTGCTTATAAGAGTCAAAAGCTTGCTGCGTCAACTATGACGTCAGCCTAGGTTAGCAACGTTAGGGTTAGTTAGTTAGGGTTTCAGAAATTGAAGTTTAAAAAGTGGTTTTGCACACTAAAGGCTCAACGTTGGATATCTAACCAGTGCCTTAGGGTATATGGAGTCAAAAGTAAGGGCACAAGGTCTCGGGAGGATGAAAACTTAGAGACTGGAAGGTAGGGTTCTATGGTGTTGCAATGGTAGGGCCCTAGAATCAAAACCCTAAGGGAAAGAGGCTCACTCCAGTGTTACTTAAGCAAGCTCTTGTGCTCTTTCCTCCTTCTCTAAATAAACTTAGGAAAACGGCTAGCTCAAAGTATAAATCTAAGGGAGAAAGTGTTGCAAAGGCAAGGCCTTCAAACCCTAGAAGGTGAAACCCTAGGTGTAGTCAAACTAGGCCTAGGACGTCTCCTCTTTTCAACCTATAACCTCAACGCTAGCTCAGAAAAAGGAAGACAAGTGTAGCAACGACTAGGCTATATCTTCTTTCTTCAATGGCTAAAACTATTTCTCAAACAAGGGGACATATAGCAATGACCTACTTGTGTGCTTGCTACCTAGGGTTTTAAAATCATCAAGTTTATAACTAAATGCAAGAATACTAACCTACAACCATTCAATCAAGAAGTTTTGCAGGAAAAACACTTACATATCATGAAGAAAAGCATGTGCAAACCCTAGTTGTAAACCTTCCTTGAGAGAAATGCCATAAATGCCAAGATAAATCCTCCTTCAAAAGTTGTGCCTCACTTTAAAACACCAAAACTACCCTAGTAGGGCGCAAGAATTAAAATCTCACAAGAGAGTGAGTTGTGTTATGTCCAAATGAGGGAAAAACATCCTCAATATATATCATTCCATGACCTTTAACTTACAAAATAGGTCATTAAAACATCTGACAAGGCTAACTACAAAAATTACATTGTTTTTACATTAACTGCTAAGTAAAAGACACAAAATGAGCAAAAGGTGGGATGTCAAGCCCTTCTGAGGGAGACGTTGGCCCTTTTTGGGCATGTCCAACATCCAGAAGTCAGGCGTTAGCCCTTTTAGGGCTCCTCTAAGCTACCACACGTGCTAGTAATCCCATCACACTGCCGCACGCTCAAGATGACATCTGAATCTCCTGGGTGGCGTCCTATCCATCAAGAAGAAAACGTTCCATCTGAAGTGGATCATCCCCCCTAGGTCGGGCTCAGCCAAAGTGTCCTGGGTGGAACGTCCTTCTTTTCTTCATGTGCAAAGGCTCATCATAACATTGTCCTGTCTCTGCCACTGATGGGATCCCAACAACCATCTGATGGGCTCTTCAGCCCCATGGAGGTCTGAGCTAATCATATCCCCATGTGTACCGGTCCATTGCTACCTGTCCATCGAGTATGATCCTGCACATCAAAAACTTCGCCCTCCATGGGCTCATCAGTCCTCGGGATCATAGCAATGTCAATCATATTTCATCATTAATTTTATCAAATACATGCATAAAACCCCTAGCATTTCCTCTAATAGCTCAAAGACATTACATTGATCTACTATACAAAGCTGACGAAAAGGACAAGGTAACCTATTGGGCCAGTATCCATAAGAAGAGGAAAGTTTCCAAAGGACATTACTCAAGCCATGTAACATGAGGTGGTATGGTCTAAGGATGTCCATACACAGTGAAGACCAGGGGAAGGTATTATTCGTGGGTGCCTTTGTAGGAGGCGAGTTGTACCTATCATGGATGCAGTTTTTTCCAAGCCCCTTTATGGCCTTTATTCTTTCTTTATTCATTACATTTTTCTTTCAAGTTCTGACCGGAGGACACTGCCTTAGCGTGGTGACCAGAGCTGACAGTGTTACCCACGAGTATTTTCACAGAAATGATAAGGCTGGTTCGTGATGAGACCCCCTTTCCCTTGGCCATGCAACCAAGGGTCATTGCCCTGGCGTGGTAACCAGATAATGGCAATGTCATACTACTAGATGCCTATGAACATAATGGGTTGGCTCGTGATGAGACCTCCCATCCTCTTGGTTAGGTATTTTTTTNGGGGATCCCTGGGCGAAGCATCTCTAGGTTTCATTTCCTATGGATTTTATCTTTTACCAGCTGCTTTTACCTCTTGGGCCTTTTACAGGACAAAGTGTAACCCCTCAAATAGGTCATCCTAATGCCCGGACTAGGGGAATGGGATGGATGTAAGGGAGATAAGATGTAAAATGATAATGTGTTGGGAGCGGACGATGGCTCTTCAAATCCTCCTTGGTGGCTAACCAAAACCTATGGGTACAATCTTGCTAGGGCACCCCGTTAATCCCCCTAACAATGGTCAGGTGGGTTAGTGTAAGATCCAAGCAGTTATCAGATTTTTAAGGAACTCGATGCATATATCTCAAAGTTATAATGATCAAACATGACACATACCATGATACCTGTACCAATTACCTCATGGAGCAAGAGTCTTCTTTGATGCAATTCCAAGCCAATGGTGATGGATGTTGCTGCTGCTGACAGGACAAATCTAAAAAAGAAGAAGAAGGATGGGCCCTCTAGGGCCATGCTCAGGTCAATCCTGCTCTCGGTACTCCATGTCTAGGACCTGTGGGCCTTGAGACATGATCTCCTAGTTATCCCTAGAAATCGGGGATAACATCTGGCTCCAACTTGGGGACATGTGCTCACCGTAGAGCGCATGAGAACCTTAGCATCTCTGGCATAAACCTATAGACCTGCTCACACTCGAAAAGGTGCATCAGTAATAAAGGTGGGGTGGTATTGCCACCCCGCAAAATATAACATGTATACATATGAAATAAAGCAATCAAGATGCATATGAGGAAACAAACATGAAATGAAGATGGTATAATACACGAAAAATGCCTACCTACTCATACATATATGTACAGTCATGTGTCTGGGGGGTAGTAATGCTTGATATGTAAAGTGTTCACCGGTAGTTTCAGAATCTCTCCTTCCATTGTCTCCAGGTTGAAGGAATTTGTACCTGCACAAATCTCGATCTTATAAGGGCCTCCCCGTAGGCTATCAAACTTTTTGTGCATGCCAAGCTTCTCTTTCCTTTTATCCTACAGTAGGATGAGATATCCTTTGGCGAAACTTCTTTCCTTGGCTTTGTGATCAAAAGTGTTCTTTATCTTTTCTTGGTTCCTTGTCATTTGACCCAAAACATTTCTTCGTGTTTCATCTAATTCTATCAGTTGATTTATTCTTCCTTGGATTGCCTCTACATCTGTGTCATATTGTTGTGTGAATCAGAGGATAGGAATTTGGAGGTTTACAGGAAGTTTTGCTTCAATTCCATATACTAGCTCAAAAGGGGTTTTCCCCGTGGAAGTTTTCATTGTTATTCGATCTGCCCATACTGCATATTTTATTTTACTATCCCATGATTTCATATTTTCTCCGAAAACCTTTTTTAGGATATTCATCAGGTTCTTGTTGGTTGACTCTACTAACCCATTTCCTTGTGGTTAGTAGTTTGAGGAATGGGATAGGGTAATGCCATATTTGAAACAAAATTCTACCAGAGCGTAGGAGCTGAAAGCTTTGGAATTATCCGTGGTGATCTTGGAAGGGATGCCAAACCTAGTTATGATCCGATCTTCCAAGAAGTTCATGACAACCTCTTCGGTGGCCTTCTTTGTAGGAATTGATTCAACCCATCTAGTGAAATAATCTGTAGCTGTCAGGATCCACCGATAGCCATTACTTGAATTATCTTTGAATTCACCAACAAAATTCAGACCCCATTGTTGAAAGGGTGCCTCCACTACTACCGGTTTCAAAGGCTGTGCTGGAAGTTTTGTTTTGCCGGTGAAGTATTGGCAAGGTTGGAAAGATTGAACGTGCTGATAAGCATCTGAGAAAAGTGTTGGCCAATAATAACTGGCCCTTAAGATCTTATGGGCAGTAGTACGAGAAGCAAAGTGTCCACCACAATGCTCAAAATGCAATTCCTCCAAGATCTTATTTGCCTCGTCCTTGTTTACGCATAGAAGTATAACGCCATCAGGATTCTTCCACCCAAGTCCATCCTCGGTCAGGCAATACTTCATAGCCTTCAATCTCAAAGCCCTCCTCTTGTAATCTACCAGATGGTCAGGGCAAGACAATTTCTTTAGATAATAAACTAATTGGAATACCACTCATCATATTCTAGTTCACTGACTATTACATTCACCTGCTCATTCTCGCCCATCTGTATGGCTTCCTGATTGCTTTCAGTCAGCATTTGGGCCAGACCTTGTCCCTTTATTACCTTGGTGGGTTTTATCTCTAAGTCATACTCTTGGATTTTGGAAACCCACTTTCCTCTAGTACCCATACAGTCTTGTTGTGATAAAACATCCTTCACGGCCAGGTACGGGACATAAGCCTTGATTTTATTGTAACCGATGTAATTTCTGAAATGTTTGAGGGATTTAACCAAGACATAGGCCTACTTCTCTGTGATGGAGTAGTTCAATTCTGAATCTCTTAGGACTTTTCTCATAAAGGCTACGGGATGTTCATAGTTGTCAGCATCCTTCTGCATCAAGACACCTGCAATAGTATCCTGAGATGCAAATGAGAAAATTATGAAATCTCGCGAAAAATCAGGACTAATCAAGATGGGGTCTTGGGATATGGAGTTTTTTATATCTTCAAAAGATCTATTTGTCTCATCTCCCCACCTGAAAGCAACATCCTTTTTCAGCAGAGCGCTTAATGGTTTTATCCTTTCATCAAAATTAGGCACAAATCTGCAGATGAAGTTGATTTTTCCAAGAAAATATTGTAGGGCTTTCTTGTTGACCAGAGGGCGGACATCCTTTATAGTTTGGACTCTTTCAGGATCAATGGAGACTCCCCCTGGTGAGGCCACGTGTCCCAATAGTTTTCCTTCATCAATCCCAAAAACAGACTTCTTAGGATTTAGTGAGATATCGTACTTCCTACACCGTTCAAAAACAATCATGAGGTGGGAGAGATGGTCTTTCCTATCCTTGGACACAACTGTGAGGTCATCTTGGTAAATTTCTATGATTTTTTGTATAAGGTCCCTGAAGGAAAAATCCATTGCTCTCTAAAAAGTGGCACCAACATTCATGAGGCCAAACAGCGTTCTCAAGTACATAGAAGTTCCTCAAGGCGTAGTGAATGCAATCTTGAGTTGATCCTCCCTTTCAAGTAAAACTTGGTTGTATCCTGAGAACCCATCTAGCATAGACATCATCCCTACCCCTGTGACCCGCTGAAGCAAATGTTCCATGTTTGGGAGGGGATAATTATCCTTTAACGACAACTGGTTGAGGTTGCGGAAATTGACACACAGGCGGATATCACCATTTTTCTTCCGAACAACTACCAAGTTTGACATCCCAGAAGAATACCTGATTGGGGCTATGATACCAGTGTCAACCATCTTTTGGAGTTCCTTTTGTATCTGGCCCACCAAATTCGGGTTGATATGCCTTAGCTTCTGTCTGAATGGCTTGGCTCCTTCCACCAAGGGTATAGCATGTTGGATACATTCCTCTCTATAGGCCTTTAAGTCATCATAGTTCCAAGCAAAGGTGTATCTGAACTCCCTAATGAGCTCTAGTATTTCCTTCCTCTCTTTCTTGGTGGTCCCCTTTCCTATCTTGACCATTCTCGGATCCATCTCGGTACCAATATTGAATTCCAAGGCTTCCTCAACTTGCTTATTGGTTCTTTTTCCCTTGAAAATGTCATCCCTGTCAAAAAGGTTCTCTAGAGGAATACAACCCTTTGGTAAGGTATTGTTTTGCAAGTTGATGATTTCCAAGTCCAAAGAATCAACCAGGAAAGCAACTTGTGTATCTATGAATTCTTTGTTATTCTCCATAAATCTGATAATTTGATCATCATCCTCGAAGACCTGCCAGTGCTCCAGATTGTCGGGAACAAAAGGTCTAAAAAGAACCTCCATTCTGCACAGGTCGTGAAGAATTCCTTTGCATGGTTGCAAAGTGGAAGCTGAGACAACCAGAGCATCAGCTACATGGTTTTCTTCTCGAGGAACAACTTCAATTGATATATTTCTGAAGGATTTTGAAAGAGTCTGAGCTACATCTCGATACTTTTCTAACTTCTCATTCTTAGTGGAAAATCTCATTAAAACTTGCGACACGATGACGTTTGAGTCACCTTTCACTTCCAATATTGTAACACCTTTGTCGATTGCTAGATTTAATCCCAGAATCAAAGCTTCATATTCAGCCACATTGTTGGTGCAACGGAATTCCAGCCTATATGAATGGTAGAAGACCTCACCTGATGGAGCTGTTAAAACTACTCCAGCGCCCAATCCAAAGCTTGAGTGTAAGCCATCGAATTCCAAGGTCCAGATTCCTTCTGTTTCTTCAACTGTGTCCATATCCAACTTCCCTTCCTGAA
>JASDQU011440541.1:17731-30020 GCA_032191745.1 Picea mariana | reverse complement strand
ACTATACACCTCATGTATGTGCCAACTCATCAACTACTTGTCTCAACCATGTACCCAACATGTACCTCAACCAAAAGACCTCATCAATTTCATCATCCAAATATGATTTGTAACTCTGTAATAGACCTAGTGTATATGATCACATGCCTTCAAACCTTCCTTAACTTTAACAACAAGAGACTATAGTTTTCATCAAACTTTTCTTTAGTCTCACATGACTAGTTTTGAATTAGTCAACAACCCTAACTTGAAATAATCATAACTATTTTCCTGTAATGAATGAAGATATGAAACTAATACACAATGTTCTTCAGTGTGTTTTATGCAATTCCTCCAGGTGTCACTACTTGGAACCTCTCAGAAAAGAAGTTATAGTAAAAATGGTAAACCTTACTGAATTTTGGCTTATTCTAGAGAGCGACCTTGTAGAGCGTGCCCCACACAGAATATTTGTTTAATGGATCTGAATATGTTAAAAATAATACTAAAGACTTTACTCTAACCAACACATTTTGTCTTACTGAATTTGGATCTGTTATGAAGAAGTTATGACGTTTTTACTCGAAATACTTGTTTTAGACTAGTTTCAGGACTAGCCACAAACCCTATTTTCCATGGAGTGTAACTCCAAAAATACAAAGACCCACAAGCTGAATTTTTTGCCACAGATACTTGGATATGTTTCCTCAATGGAATATGAATTTCATGGTCTGAATCATTCTAGAAAAAACGTTATTACGAAAAGGGTGAGATGACCTGTAAATAACATACCTTAGAAAACATCATCAAAAGAATTTATCCTCCCTTGAATTCCGACCTTCTTTTCTTCACCTTCCCTCTAAAATTCGGCTTAGATATCATTTCGTTACCTCAGAAACCTATAGATATTCAATATTCTCAAGTGTAATCTAAAATGAGAGAGCCTTGCCTCTTATTTATACTCTCCAAGTAGCTTCCTTAAAAACATCTTCTAGGTCACTTTGCCCACTTTCCTTATTTTAGGGTTAACCCACTTCTAATTTATCCATTAAATTTATTATTTAAATAATTTATTTTGTATTCACTTTGAATTATCAGACACTCATCACTTCACTTTATCATTTACCTTCTAAAATCTCTTAAACCACTTTGATTACTTTGACCTTTTGGGGCTTNCTTTCCTTATTTTAGGGTTAACCCACTTCTAATTTATCCATTAAATTTATTATTTAAATAATTTATTTTGTATTCACTTTGAATTATCAGACACTCATCACTTCACTTTATCATTTACCTTCTAAAATCTCTTAAACCACTTTGATTACTTTGACCTTTTGGGGTTTCTATATGACATATGAGGGTCCTCCAACTTCGTAAGGCCATAACTCTCAAACCGTGAGGAGTTATGTGATGTTCCACATACCACTCGAAATGGCATGACAAGCACTATCCATATAGGATAGTTTCACTGACAAATTCACTTACCTTCATCTCATTATTCCGCAAATAAGCATGGGTTCTCTAACCATACTTCTAGGATAACTCAATCTGCAAAGCGTCTTCTGGTGAGGGATTTCACCATAAGGGGACCACTTTGGAGTTCATCCATTTGTAATTGTTATCAACCATGAAAAGACAATAATGATTCATCTTTACATCAAACAAACTTGGTTCCATTACCCAAACCTTTGTGCTACCAGACTTTCTTCAAGGGTTGACATCAATGACAACCAACCTTAATCAACAGTTCCAAGCAGTCACTGGTGGCTGAGCCGAAATATTTCGAGTCAGAGGTAGATTTTGACTCCGAATCAAATACAGAAAGTGGGAAGTAGGTCATCGATGCCAAAACCAGTTCCCCTGTCTCTACCATCAAAGTCCATACAAGCGAACAAAAAGAACCATAGGAAGGGGAACGCCTCTTTCACTCACAGATGTGGGTAAAGGGGAATCCAATGCATTTCATTGTCGATAGCGGTAGTGAAAAGAACCTGATTTCAGTAGAGGTCATCAAGCGGTTGGACATGTCGATAACACCGCAACCGCAACCCTACACCATCGGTTGGCTTCTTCAAGGACGAGATATCCACGTCAACCAACAATGTTATCTTCCCTACGATATCAATCCCTTCAAAGACGAGGTATTGTGTGATATTGCTCCCCTTGAAGTTTGTGATGTTCTTTTAGGTCAGCCATATTTGTGGAAGAAACATGTTGTGTATGAGTCTAGACCCCGCAATGTTATTATTACTTTGGGTAGACAATTGTACATGATACCAGAGGTAGCGTCGCCTACCGCTATTTCTTTAATATCTGCTAAGCAATGCAGTAAGGTCATTTCAAAGACTGGGAAGTTTTTTTTCTTTATGATCCATGCTTGTAATAAGTAGAAGGTCACCGCCACATTTGTGACCTATACACAGAGCCTCTATTTGCAGTAGAAGAAAGTGGACTTGATCGTGGAAGCATATGTAGACATCTTCTCCTCACCCACCGAGGTACCAACGCATTGCCAAGTCAAGCATCAAATTGATCTAACCCCCAGTGCACCGCTGCCTAATGGACTAGTCTATCATCGCTTACTGATGGAAAATGAAGAAATCAAGCCCTATATCCAAGAGATTCTTCAAAAGGGGAACATCTGACCCAACTCCTACCCTTATGGAAGCCTGATTGTGGCAGTGAAGAATAAATACATGACCTGGTGGCTCTGCATTGATTACAAAGCATTAAACAAAATCATAGTCAGGAACCGGTACCCAATTCCTCAAATTGATGACCTTCTTGACCAATTCAAGGGGGAAAAGTTCTTCAACAATATTGACCTAAAGTATGGCTACCAAAAGGTTCCCATCGAACCAATTGATGTATGTAAGATAACTTTCAAATCTAAAGAAGGTCTCTTCGAATGGTTGGTCATGCCCTTCGGCTTAAAAAATGCACCAAAAAATTTCATGAGATTGATGGATGATGTATTGAGACCCTTCACCAACTCTTTTGTGGTGGTATATTTGGATGCCATCCTCATCTTCAACAGAACTTGGGAGGAGCACATGCAACATATTCAATAGGTTTTGGTCACTCTACGACAACACAAACTATATGCCAACTTGGAAATATGCTCCTTTGGCATGAACATGGTCCAATACTTGGGCTACATTGTTGATGAGCATGGGGTACATGTGGATCTAGCTAAGATCCAAGTTATTCGTGACTGGTCAACTGATCCAAAATGGATCCAAGAAGGCCTAAAAATCAAAGTTCTCATAATCAGATGAAACCAACGCCATTGTGTCTAGCTCGTCGTGTTGATTTCGACCATATAATATTTTTCACAAATGGACATCGTATGTGAAAGATATCACATTCTGATCGATTTCCCAAACATGAAAAAAGTCAAACTAGTTTTATTCAATAGGATGTACTGCTGACATCAACAGTATGTCAGGTGATGTCAGCATGATGTCATCTGGGACACGTGGCAACACGAGGAGGTAACACATGTCCCTCAGTTTTGGCATTTTCAGGATGAGTTGGACCAATACGGAATTGACACATGGAAGTGTACATATGACATGTGGAAATCTGTACATGACGTGGCCAATGACAGGCTGACATGTGGAAGTACGGACGACAGGTGGTTGTACGGATGATGACATAGTAGGGTGACTAGGCTATACAGAAGCTGATGTGGCAGGGTGACTCGACAGTACAGATGTTGATGTGGAAACTGACTGGGAAGGTGACTTGGCAGTACAGATGATGACATGGCACAACACATGGTTGTACGACATGTGATATGGTGAATGAATTGATTGCTGATTGTGTTGGTGACTAGATCGTATGATCCAATCACAAGGTGACATGTGGACCAATCAGAGGGTGCCACGTGGCACCCCATATTTTTCCAATGTTGGCTAGGCAAAAAAACGCTTTTTACCCGTAGGAATTGAACACCCGAACTCCACCTGCACAGAGTCTTCTCAACCACCGACGGATTGTCTGGGCTACACATTGGGTGTTAACCCATACGTGGCACAAGTGCGTTTTATGGTGATATGTCTGGAGGTTTAAGGCTAGCCCAGATCGGCAGGGGGGGCAACGCATAGTGCTTGGAAGTCAGCCCACGACCAAGAGTAGTAAACCAGGAGCTAACGCACCATATGGGGGAGTGGGGGTATTATGACTTGGCCACATGGCCATACCCACATGACCAGGAGCAAAGGAAAAGGGGGACAACGCACCAGCGCAACCCGAGGACCTATGGTGTTCCCCATATGGCTAGGAGCCCGGGTAAAGGGGGGCTGCGCCAAACATTTTTTTCAAATATGGGTTTTTTAACCATATTATATATTTTGTTGAGATTTTCAGCCTGATTTTGGAGGATTTTACCCATTTTGGGGGGATCTGAAGCCCGATTTAAGGCCAGATCTTGGGAGGAAGTTGGGAGGAGGATACCAACTCAAAATCTATATAAACCAAAGGTTCTTCACAGAATTAGAGAGGTTCATATTGGTAGAATGATGATGATTTTATGAAGCTTGAAGCCATTTTTATGCAGGGAAGCCATTGAGGAAGCGAACTTTGCGGGCCAATTTCGGGAGCTATGCTCAACCTTTTTTCAGTTCCGTCAGTTGTATTGGATTCTTGAGGTCGAGAAGAACACAACCATACTAKTTTTTAATCCTTTTGACACTTTTATGATGTKMTTTTGAAGAATTTAAAATAAATAAGAAAGCCTCACCCACTGAGACAAAGGACTGGAGACGTAGGAAATCTTGCCGAACTCCATTAACAACTTTGTTATTATGGTTTGTTGTTCTTTGTGCTCATATTAYGATATGAATTTATTTATGATGGATGCTATAATCCCTCATTAAKTTCTTATTCTTTTCTTTATTTCTAATTAGTAATTGAACACATGCTTAAAACTTAGCCAAGTCTTTAAAGATCATTTTCAGATCAAGTGGTATCAGAGCAGGTTGACGGTTGGTTTTTGAGTTTCCATGATTACCAGGGAAAAACTGAGTCGTAGTGAAGGTGATCTTGTAGAAGGGGATCCTGAGATTGGATCAAGAAAGAGGACTTCTCAAAGTGAGGAGATGGCATCAAAAGAAGGCATGTCTCATAACAAGATAGAATTGCAAAAGAATTTATTCACCGTGTATGAGATGGTAAAGGTATTATATGAGGATTACTTGGAATGAAAGAGGCCTTTCCAAGGGGAATATTCCAAACAAGACAAAAGTGAAGAAGGAGAGGATCCTCCTTCACCTCCTTCTTCTCCATCAACTTCTTCTTCTTCTTCAGGTACAAGTTCAAAATCCACCGCAAGAAAACATTCCCATAAACATAAACATGATATGCCTTTACTTAAGATTGATGTGAAATTTGAATTACCCATGTATGATGGTGAAGTCAATGCTTAGAGGCTTGATAACTGGGTCAGACTGATGGAATTTTATTGTAGTGTGCAACAAATCAAGGATGAGGCAACTCAAATCAAGTTGGCAATGCTTCATCTTGCATGTACAACACTCATATAGTGGAAGAGTAAGTTTCAAAATGGCACGCAACAAGTTGGTAATGTATTTTTATCATGGAAAGATTTTATTTTTGCACTTAGAAAGAAATTTTATCCTTTGGGCTATAAAGAGAAGGATTTAATTGAATGGGAAAGTCTTAAACTAAGAAAGGGACAAACAATGCAAAAATACACAAATGAATTTCGTAAGATGGCATTAATTGTAAATATTCCTTTACATACCCAAGAAAATCTTATGAAGTAATAGGAGGTTTACCTGCACATATTCGTAACACTACATTTATGTTTGGACCTACTAATCTTGATGAGGTTTCTGTTCAAGCAACATACATTGAAGCAGGGAAAACAAGAGTTGGTGTATCAGGGGAATCATCTTCAAGGAAAGAGGACAAAAGGAAGGGGAATGGAAATAAAGAAAATTCAACGACAAGAAAGGAAGAGAAGCTCTCTTGCAAGCATTGCAAGAAAGAAGGGCACAATGATGACCATTGCTGGCAATTGCACAAAGAGAAGAGACCAAAGTGGTTCAAAGAAAGGAAAGGGAGGCAAACAGTTGCAACAAAAATACAACCAACATAATTGGGATATGATCAGGTGATGAGACTAAAATGACAGCAGTTGGCTTGACAGGTAAAATTGGTGATGGATATGATTCTAGAAGTAAGTTGTTTCAAATAAGGGTGATAATGAAACATATTAAGATCAATACATTGATAGATAGTGGATCTCAATCTAACTTGATTTCAGAGGAAGTGGTTAAAAAATTGGGATTGACAACTAAGCTACATCATAAACCTTATTCACTTAAATGGATAAGCAACAATCATAAATTGCACATAACAAAGCAATGCAATTTAAAGTTTGCAATTTCATCAATGTTTGTGGATGAGGTGATGTGTGATGTGGTGCCACTCAATGAATGTGGGATGGTATTAGGCATCCCTTATTTGTATGATCACAAAGAAATCTTCTACATGGAACATAATCAATATCAATTAACTAAAGAAGGCAATGAATATGTTGTACATGCTCATCACTTAAAAGAAAATCAGTATATTCAAACATTGGAACAATTAAGGCAACTTATACAAGCAACACACCTATAATTGTGCCAAGTAAAGCAATTGATCTTAAGCGTGAACATGAGATGGTTGTAGAATGGAAGTTCAATCATACTTTGCTTCAAGATAAGATAATGTCGTGCAAGCACATCAAACATATTAACTCATTTGCATTCATATTTCACATGTTATCGTTGCTAATGTTTTCAACATGGATGGTAGTGGATTCAATAAGATGTGAAGGAGAACATGTGGCTAACAATATGTTGTCAGTTGTCATGGTTGTTTTGCAATTGATTATGATGATATAGGTGCACATGACAAAGTTTAAAGACAAAGGACAAGTGGGGTGGCCTATCCCGCACTTGATAATTGGTTAATACCCTTTTGGAGGACCAAAAGGTCTTAGTGAGGAGGCATGATCCAAAATGGATCCAGGAGAGCATAAAAATCAAAGTTCTCATAATAGGGTGAAACCAAAACCATTGCATCTGGCTCTCCGCACAGATTCCCTCCATATAATTTTTTTCGCAAATGGACACCATATGCAAAAGATATTGCGTTCTGATCGATTTCCCAAACATGGAAAAAAGTCAAAATGGTCAAAGTCAACATGTCGTACTGCTGATGTTAGCAGTATGATAGGTGATGTCAACATGACATCAGCTGGGACACATGGAAACATGAGGAGGTGGCACATGTCACTCAATTTTGGCATTTTTGGGTTGAGTTGGACCAATACGAAATTGACACGTGGCAGTGTACGGATTACACGTGGCAGTCCATACATGACGTGGCCTAATGACAGGCTGACACGTGGTAGTACAGATGATAGGTGGTCGTACAAATGTTGACATGGTAGTACAAATGATGATGTGGCATGACACGTGGATGTATGACATGTGATGTGGTAGATGACTGGATCTCTTACTATGTTGGTGACTAGATCATATGATCCAATTAGAGGGTGACACGTGGCCCAATCAGAGGGTGCCATGTGGCACCCCATATTTTTCCAATGTTGGCTAGGAAAAAAAATGTTTTTTACCCGCGGGAATTGAACACCCGACCTCCACTTGCACAGAGTCTTCACAACCACTGGCAGACCGTCTGGGCTACACATTGGGTCTTAAACCATACGTGGCACAAGTGCGTTTTATGGTGATATGTTCGGAGGTTTAGGGCTAGCCCTAGTCAGCGG
The DNA here is from genome assembly GCA_032191745.1 of Picea mariana. Classification (NCBI taxonomy): domain Eukaryota; kingdom Viridiplantae; phylum Streptophyta; class Pinopsida; order Pinales; family Pinaceae; genus Picea; species Picea mariana. The sequence continues at coordinate 22,234 of JASDQU011440541.1, read as the reverse complement.
GGAGGGCCAACGCATAGCGCTTGGAACTCAACCCGCGACCAGGAGCTAGCGCAACAAATGGGGGTGTGGGGGTATTAGGACTTGGCCACATGGCCATACCCACATGACCAGGATCGGAGGAAAAGGGGGCCAGTGCACCAGCCCAGTTCGAGGACATATGGTGTTCCCCATATGGCCAAGATCCCGGGTAAAGGGGGGATGTGCCCAATTTTTTTTCCAAATATGGGTTTTTTAACCATATTATATATTTTTTTTTATATTTTCAACCTACTTTTGGAGGATTTTGCTCATTTTTGGGGGATCTGGAGCCCGATTTGAGGCCAGATATTGAGAGTAAGTTGGGGGGAGGATACCAACTCAAAATATATAAAAACCAGAGGTTCTTAGCAGCATTAGAGAGGTTTAGATTGGCAGAATGATGATGAGTTTATGAAGCTTGAAGCCTTTTTTATGCAGGGAAGCCATTGAGGAAGCAAACTTTGCAGCCCAATTTTGGGAGCTACGCTCAACCTTTTTCAATGTCGTCAATTGTGTTGGATTCTTGAGGTCGAGAAGAACACAAACATACCAGTTTTTAATCCTTTTGACACTTTTTTGATGTATTTTTAAAGCATTGAAGAGAAATAAGAAAGCCTCACCCACTGAGACAAAGGCCCAGAGACGTAGGCAATCTTGCCAAAATACGTTAACAACTTTGTTGTAATGGTTTGGTGTTCTTTGTGCTCATATTCTGATCTGCATTTCTTTATGATGGCTGCTATAATCTCTCATTAAGTTATTCTTCTTTCCTTAATTCCAAATTGGTAATTGAACACATGCTTAAAACTTAGCCAAGTCTTTAAAGATCATTTTCGGATCACCAACCCCGACCACACTAACCGAGCTTTGGAGCTTCTTTGGACTTTCCAGCTTCTTTCCAAGGTTCATGTTGGGATTCTCCCATATTGCATGGGCCCTCAACCAAGTAACCAAGGGTGGTGGCAAGGAAAAGTTGGCATGGGGGTAGGCACAACAACAAGCATTTGATGATCTGAAGCATCACTTGTGCTCTGCTCCAGTACTCTCCTTACTCGATCTACAACAATTTTTCAAAATTGAGACTGATGCCTTCGACTATGCTATAGGCGCAATTCTCACTCAGCATGGTCATCTTGTAGCATACCATAGTGAGACACTCTCAGATACTGTCCGGAAATACCCCACCTATGACAAATAAATGTATTCCATTGTGCAAGCCTGTCGTCAATGGAAACATTACATTTTGGGAAAGGAGACAATCATCCACACTGATCAGAAGCCTCTACATTCCATACAGACACAGGGGAAGTTGCAGAATGAACGCCATCAAAAGTGGTCCACATGCCTACAAAAGTTCCATCTCAACATCAAGTATAAAACATGGAGCACAAATCCTGTCGCTGACTGCCTCAGTTGCCCTCTTGTTTTTGCACTCACCACAATGCTCCATTCCTGTGGGCATGAGGCATTTGAGTGGCCCCAACTTGATTAGTGTGACCCTCACTTGACCACCACCTATCAACGCTTGGGTACAAGAGAGTATGTCACCGATTTTCACATCTAGGATGAACTATTATGCCATATGGGCCACCTCTATGTTCCCACAAGCGAGCGTGCAAAGATGATTTGGGAGGCTCACTATAGTTGGATGGCAGGGCATTTTGGTGTGGAGAAAACTGTGGTTGTTCTACATAAACATTTTTATTGGCCAAAACTTCGACACGATGTCAGCAAGTATATTAGATATTGCACTACATATGCCATTGCCAAGCCAACCATCAAGAAGCAAGGCTTATACACCCCTCTTCCTACTCTCAAGAGGCCTTGGGAATCCATCTCGATGGATTACATGTCTGGCCTTCCATCCACCAAGCAAGACAATGATTTTGTATTTGTGGTGGTTGATCAATTTTCGAAGATGGCCATTATCACATCCTGCAAGAAGAGCATCACAATGACAGATACTACCAATATCTTCTTCGAACAAGTGTGGGTCCATTTTGGATACCATAGACCATCACCTTAAATCAGGACAACAGGTTCCTCAACACATTTTGGTCGAGTCTCTGGTCACTGTTGGACACCAAACTCACTAAATCCATTGTTTTCCACCCCCAAACCGATGGCCAGACAAAGGTTGCCAATCAAATGATTGTGCACATTCTATACATGTACAACTCTAACCATCCATGTACATGGGATGCGAGTCTTCCCTATGTTCAACACAACTACAACAAAGCTCTCCATAGCTCCACCGGCCATAGCCCATTTCAGGTGGGGCTGGGATTCCAACCCTTGGGTCCCATTGATGTTGCACTACCTCTTGCAGCCACACAGGAAAAATCTTCCCATGTTCAATCTAAGGTCGACAAAGCCACCAAATTCATTGAGCAGATTCAACACATCCGTCAACAGGTTCATGATAGTTTTCATAAATCCAGTGCTAAGTACAAGCAACACCATGAGCAACACTGGGTACCGCACCAGTTTCAGGTGGGAGACAAGGTCTGGTTAAATTTGCAGAAAGAGCACCTTACAGAGCCCCATCAGAAGCTCCTCCCACTTCGCTATGGGCATTACACTATCACCAAGGCTATGGGTAACAATTATTTTGAGCTCAACACTCCACCCTTCCTTGGCTTACACCCAATGTTCAATGTGGACCTCCTTTGACCATATTTTCCACCATTATTAGACACCTTAGAGATTGCAGAACCCTTGACACCAACTGATCTCAACCATGACTACATGGAACATGCATCCACTATTCAGATAGTGGAAACACAGGTCAAGGGCACTCGCCAGTAGAGGATCCAACATTATCGAGTTATCAAGACAGGGCAACTCCTACACCAAGGCAAGTGGCTCACCCGGGGACAAATTCAATGTAATTTTCCTCACCTAATGGGGGCACTCAACGCAATGGATACCATTGCTTCCTAAGGGGGGAGGACTGATCCAAGCGGATATTGGTGGCCACCCACCTATTCCAACTGGCTCCTCTTGACAATTTTTAGTTCAACACGTTCTTCTGTAATTCTTTGTAATTGTGGGTTCTACATTTCCAAGGTTGTCTGAAGCCCCGCACAACTTTTAGGTGGAGATTGGTGGTCGCTCACCTAATCCAACTAGATTATTTTGGAATTTTTCATGTCAATACATCTTTTTGTACTTCCAGGGCCGTTTTGGGGCCCTAAATAGTGTTTTTTGGCTTGCCACAGTCAAACTGCAGACAAAGTTAGATTTTGAGAGCATAATGTGTAGTTCTCAAAAATACCTTTCCAATGGGCTATCACTATCACACGCCTAATACAGAGGTCGTATGCAAAATTTACGACCCCGAGAAGTTGAGGTACCAACTTACCCATTGGGGCCCACATAAATTTTGGCGTTTCATCTCCTAGGGTTAGGTTTTTGGATATCTAGGGATTTGGCATTCACAAGTAATGTAAAAAATGCCTCTGGAGCCTCATTGTAATCATTCTACTCAGACAGATGCGCGTAGCAGCCACATCTCTTCTCAAAGATAACTACCACCATTCGAGCAAGTTGTTTTCAGTTCTACAGTTTTACAGTTTTAGCCTATTTTATTTATTGAATAGAAGTTATTGTTCAATGGATATCTATCATTGTTCCCTGTATCTCTGTGTTATTGTATTTTGTCTGTTATTCATTTCATTCTTCTCATAAATACAGATCACCCTACCCCCCATTTCCTTTGGTTTCACAATTCTTCTCTAACTAACAAGAGGAATCTTGTCCGTTTCACTTCTCTAACTAACAAGAGGACTCTTGCATGTTTCACATTTAAAAGACCATAAGAATTTTAAACAAATATTTTGAACCTTCTCTGGAACCTCTTTAGGAATTGAGCCATAGTATGCTAGAAAACTGGAATAACTTCTAATACCAACTTAACCAGAGTCAACCTACTAAGTTCCTATTAAAATCCATTTGTTACACCATGATACATTCATATGTGCTTCACCTTCCCCAGAGGCCAACTTTAATCCCTTTTACAATACTCATTTGGTTTAAGGATATAACCTCATTCAAATGACCGTCTTGATCACTCAATCCCCAAACAATATTCACTTATTTCCTATGATTGGCGAAGTTATAGAAAAACTTCAGGTTTTCATCTCCCTTCTTAAGCCACACATAGCCACTCTTTATCTGCCACTTAGCTTCTCTCAAGTCAAAAAACAATTTCCCTTCTTACTTCCAAGTCTTGAAAGCGAGTCTTCTCCTCTTCTGTGAAAATGTCAGGAGTTTTGGAAAAAAATGTGTTTTGAAAAAGAAACACTTTCTTTTCATGTATTTCAATTTTATCTCACTGCGGGTCTATCAAAAGTATGTCGAGTGGGTACTCGTTGGATGAAAAAATTAATTCCACATTCAACGAGTGCCTATTCTTGAAAATTGAGTAAACCTATAAAGATATAAGTAGGAAATACTATAAAAATGTAATTTAATTTTTTTCCC
>JASDQU011440541.1:0-17631 GCA_032191745.1 Picea mariana | reverse complement strand
TCACAAGCTTTCTAACAGTGCAAACGACTCGTAAAACAGAGTAACAGATTGAAAGATATTCACGGTCAACATTGTGGTCAAACAAGGCAAGTTAACATGGGCCACATCATCATCCATACTGATGACGTCAGCAACTGACATGACAAGATGATGTTAGCATGACAATTTTCAACGTCAGCATGCCACATGGCATCACCATAGGCTGCCATGTGTCACCCACCAATAGGATTTTCGGGGCTCCATTTGGACCAGTAAAAAAGTGCCATGTGGCACCCCCAGGTGACACCACGTACCCAAAAGGCGCCATCTTTTCTGTATGGAGTTGATGTGGAGGTGACTTCAGCATGAATGGGAAGCCAAGTGGGCCAATCCAAGGATGCCATGTGGCCCAATCAGAGGGTGCCACATGGCACCCCTGAAAATCCCAATGAGGGCCCGTGACCAAAAACCAAAAAATATATATAAAACAGACCCTCACCAAATCTGGGGAGGTCCCGCCATGTCTACCACATCCACCAAGATTAGAATCCGACCATCCAAATATAGCGGAGTTTGTAACCAAGACCCAAAAGGGGAGGCTCGCGGGTTTGACCCTAGGACCTTCCCCACATTCAATGCCTTAACATTAGCGCTGACAACCAACTCGCCCAACGGTTCCATTGGTAAATCCGTCCACCTAGGTGATATTCAAGCCAGGTATCTTCCCAACCGGAAAGGGGGAGGTGCGTATTGTACAGCTGCGAGAACGATTTTCGAGGCAAGGACTACCATTATTGCAGGTTGCATAGGGCACATAAACCGAGACATAATTCTTCTTGGGGCAGGGAGTGCCAGAGTCAGATTGAGGTGTGGAGAGAGTTTTTTTTGGGTAATTCGATGCCACAAATTCAGTGGTGCTATATGTTTTATGATCTGAGCATTATTTCTGCAGCTTGATTTTAGAATGAGGTATACTTATGTATTTTGCCAAATTATTTTTCTGAGTTGATGAAAGAGCCTACCCATTTGTGAGCAGGACCTAGAGATGTAGTCCACCAGGGACGAACTCCATTATCAAGTTTTTGTGTTCATATCTAATGCTTATGTCTCTTCATTTTTTAGTTTTCCCTTCTTTAATGGTGCACTTTAATTTATGCTCATTTAATGCAATTCTTTATAAGTCACGATGAAAAGATCCCGGATCATGTTGGTATCTGAGCAATCGTCTTTGACTTGAATTGTTGAGTGCAAATGCTTACTAGGGCCAAGCATAAGCAGGCTGAACGAACTCTTAAGACTTTCAATCCCAAATTTGGTCATGCATCCAGAAGGAAGAAAATGACAGAAGAGGACAAACGTGATGAACATGAGAAAAAATTTCACATGGTCTTTTATTGCATGTCAGAAATGGTCGAACAAATGTATAGAGACTACAAGAAGAGGATGAAGAAGAAAGGGAAGAAAAAGGAAACACATGAAGATGATGATGCTTCGGTAAACCAAGGGGCTGGAGGAGATCCTCCTGAGCCTCTGTCTTCAACTTCGAGTTCTAGTTCTTCTTCCTCTGAGCATTCTCATCATTCTCATCATTCTAGACATAAAGCCTCTTTTAAGAAACCATTATTAAAGCTTGATATAAAATTTTCTTTACCTATGTTTATTGGAGATGCTAATCCTGAAAAGCTAGACAATTGGATCCGACAGGTTGAAGTGTATTTCCGTGTCCAGCATATTGATGAAGAGGAGGTTAAAGTGAAACTGGCTTCTCTTCGATTGGAAGTCACCACTCTCGTATGGTGGGAGAGAAAACTTCAGGACATAAGTAAGTGTGGTAATCTGCTTTCCTCATGGTTGGAATTTAAATCAACGATAAGGAATAAATTTTATCCATTAGGGTATTTACATAAAGAAATGATGGAATGGCAAACTTTAAGGTAAAGTAAAGGTCAAACTGTACAAAGTTTCACAGAATAATTTAGGAAGAAATCTCTTGCATTGAACATTCCTTTGGATTCTTATGAAACTTTAATGAAGTATATTGGCGCACTTCACAGTTATATTCATCATACTTTTCTCTTGTTTAACCCCACTAGTCTTGACGAAGTTTGTGTGCAAGCCACTCACCTTGAGAACATGGGGAAACATGTTCAAGAAGATCCCACAAAGAAACCTTCTAATTTCCCACAAAAGACTTTTAAGAAGTTTAAAAGGAAGGACAAGAAGACCACTACAATGACGAGAGAATGAGGAAAACTATCTTGCACTCATTGCAAGAAGAGCGGTCACAATGAATAACATTGTTGGAAACTGCATCCAGAAAAGAAATCGAAACAATTTGGTGGAAAGGGGAAGACAAAAACCGCTGCTACAGTGCAACAAGATATTGGTTCTGATTCAGGAGATGAAGGAAAGATCACAACGGTTGGAGTACAAAGTAAAGATTCTATTCATGCTAGTTCGAGTTCCAATGATGAATCTCATGTTGATGAACGAAAGAGGAATGAGTTATTTCATATAAGAGTTGTATCTAAACATACTAAGATAGATACATTATTTGATTCGGGTTCCCAAGTAAACTTAATATCTGAAGCACTTGTCAAGAATATGGATCTTGAAATGAAACCACATCTGAAGCCTTATCCTCTTGGTTGGGTATGTGATAAAGAAAAACTTAATGTCACCAAACAATGTAGGATCAGATTTGATATTGCTTCAAAATTGATTGATGAAGTGAACTTGGATGTTGTACCGCTTGATATATGTAGCATAGTGTTGGGAAGTCCTTATATATGATAGAAAAACAGTTTTATTTCGTCATGAGAACAAATACCAGCTTGCTAAAGGGGGAGTGGAATATATTGTTAGAGCTCACAACATGAGGGTAAATACAACACTTGTTAGTGTAGGGAAAATGAAAAGAATCATAAACACTAATAAGAGATACATACTCATGGTCGTTAGAGATAAAGATGTCGGGACATTCGATGCTTTCCAAGGGTGTGATCCATCTCATAAAAAGGAATTAATTGATATTGTTTCTAAGTATGATGACATTTTTCATGAAACATATGGATTACCTCCTAAGAGGGAAATCCAACATAAGATACATCTTCAATGTGATTCTCCTCTTCCTAATGTGGGCATGTACAAGATTTTAGTTGTGGAGATGACAGAGATCGAGAAGCATGTACAAGGCTTATTGGATCAAGGGGTCATCATACCTAGTTCANAAGGAATTAATTGATATTGTTTCTAAGTATGATGACATTTTTCATGAAACATATGGATTACCTCCTAAGAGGGAAATCCAACATAAGATACATCTTCAATGTGATTCTCCTCTTCCTAATGTGGGCATGTACAAGATTTCAGTTGTGGAGATGACAGAGATCGAGAAGCATGTACAAGGCTTATTGGATCAAGGGGTCATCATACCTAGTTCATCTCCTTGTGGTTCTCCGATCATGATGGTGCCAAAAAAGGATGGCACATGGTGAATGTGTGTCGATTACCGGGCTTTAAATAAAATCATGGTGAAAAATTGATACCCTCTTCCTCGCATAAATGATTTACTTGATCAATTGAAGAATGTTGTTTATTTCACTAAGTTGGATTTGCGCAGTGGATATCATCAAATCAGAGTCGCTGAATAGGATGCATGGAAAACTTCCTTTAAAACCAAACATGGATTGTTTGAGTGGTTAGTTATGTCATTTGGGCTTTGTAATGCTCCGACAACTTTCATGCGTGTGATGAATGATGTATTCATGCATTTCCTAGATGACTTTGTGATTGTATATTTAGACGACATTCTTGCTTTTAGCAGGGCTTGGGATGAGCATGTGAGGCATGTAAATAAAGTATTTGATACTTTGCAAAGGGAAAAGTTGTATGTAAAACTGTCTAAATGTGAATTTGGCAAGACTACACTTGTGTACTTAGGTCATATTGAAAACTGATCCTTCCAAAATTGATGTAATTGTAAAATGGCTTGAGATAAAAAGTGTAACCGAAGTCCGAAGCTTCTTAGGTGTAGTCCAATATTGGAGGAGATTCATTCCTAGCTTCTCCTTTATAGCAACTCCTTTGCATTCCTTAACCAGTGTGAAGAACACTTTTCAGTGGGAAGGAAAGCAATAAAAAGCTTTCAAAATTTTGAAGGAGAAGATCAGTACTGCACCCGTATTAGCACTGTCGAATCTTCAACAACCTTTTGAGATTGAGACAGATGCCAGCGGATATGCCATGGGTGTAGTATTGATGCAATATCGTAAGACTATCTGTTATCACTTTGAAAAATTTAACCAAGTTGTTGTTAACTATCCTACATATGATAAAGAGTTGTATGCATTAGTCCAGAGCATAAAGGAATGGTAACACTACTTGTTAAGGAAGGACACAATCATACATACAGATCACCAACCCTTACAATATCTTCAAGAACAGACCAAATTGCAAAAATCTCGACACTACAGGTGGATGGGTTTTCTACAACAATTTCATTTGGTAATCAAGTACAAAAAGGGTAGAAGTAATAAGGTAGTTGATATGCTTTCTAGACCTCATATTGTTGCTTCTATTTTTTTGAAGAATATTTCTTTATCTCATGATAGCTATGTAGAACAATATGCCATCGATGAAGATTTTAAAGAAGTATATATGAAGCTAACCCTTGGTGCACAGGTAGAGAACTATTGTCTACAGGGAAAACTACTCTACCATCTTGGAAATCTATGTATTCCTACAAGTGAACGAGTCTGTGTAATACGAGAAGCTCACACTTCTCTTGTGTCTAGGCATTTTGAGGTAGGGAAGACTATGGCTCATTTGCATAGGTTTTGTTACTAGCCTCAAATTAAAGAAATTGTAACTAAATATGTAAAGGGGCATGTGATGTGTTCTACGTGTAAGCGCACTAAAAGAAAATTGGGGCTATACTCACCACTTCCTGTTCCATCCCATCCATGGGAAAGTATCTCCATGGATTTTGTAGGGGGTTTACCAATGACCAAAGGGGGTCATTATTATTTGTATGTTGTAGTTGATAGGTTCAACAAGATGTGTATCTTGATGCCACGTAAAAAGCAGATCACTGCGGAGCAGACTACTAATCTCTTCTTTCAATATGTTTGGTTTCACTTTGGATTACCCACATCCATTGTCTCAGATTGAGATACTCGATTCCTTGGGGAATTTTGGAATATCTTGTGGAGAATGATGGACATCAAATTGAAGAGGAGCTCTGCTTTCCATCCACAGATTGACAGATAGACAGATGTGGTAAACCGAACATTGGTACTTTTGCTTCAAGGCTACTGCAGCAAGCATCCCAAGTTATGGGATAAAAATATACCCTATGTAAAACATGTGTACAACCGATATTTACATTCATCCACTCAGAGTTCACCTTTTGAGACATGTTTTGGGTACCTACCAAAGGTTCCTTTGGACTTGATGTACGAGAGAGATGTCGATGTGAATGAAGAATGAATAGAGGACATAGCCCGCAAGTTCATCCATAGGATCCAACAGATACACCAAGAATTCAGGGAACGATTGGAGAAAAGTCAAGCACAATATAAATCTCGACATGACAAGCACAGGGTTGATCATCAGTTCCAGATTGGATACCGGGTATGAATTCACATCAACAAGGAGAGATTAAAGGGTGAAGGCAAGAAACTCAAGCCCATTCGTTATGGACCCTTCACTATCTTGGATAAAAGTGGTACCAATGCTTTTCATCTGGATATTCTGACTTACATGCAGATTTACTCAGTTGTGAACGTTAAGAACTTGAAACTTTTTGAGCCAACTCCCATGATCATGGATCAAGATGAGGAAGTTTCAATAACTTCAGTTGATGAGTTTGCACCTGAGTACTTGGATGAGATACATGAAGATATCATCCTGGACCGGAGGACAAGGACTTAATGCAGGGGTGATGTTGACTATCTTCGAGTAGGCTTAAAAGGCACACATCTAAATAAGGCAAAGTGGATTGAGAAGGACAAAGTGAGGGAACTCTTCCCTCACTTACCTATTGATTGATGAAAGCTTTTGGTGGTCCAAAAATCTCTCAGTGGGAAGGCGTGATCCAAAAAGGATCCAGAGAAAGCTAAGAACAACTCAGAACACACAAAGACAACTCAAAATGCTTAGAATGGTTCCAGCAGACAGAGAAAGGGAAAAAAAATCAAAGTTCCAAAAACTCAGTGAAAATGGCATGATCGTGAAGAGAGCGTCGCAATATTTCTAACGACGCAAATGACTCATCAAACGGAGTTACAGATTGAAAGATATTCGCGGTCAAAGTTGTGGTCAAACAGGGTAAGTCAACAAGGGCCACATCATCATCCTTATTGCTAACGTCAGCAACTAACATGATAGGATGATGTCAGCATGACAGCTGCTAACGTCAGCATGCAATGTGGAAGAACCAGAGGTTGCCACGTGTCACCCTCCAATAGGCTTTTAGAGGCTCCATTTGGACCAGTAGAAAAGTGCCACGTGGCACCACCCAAAAGGCACCATGTTTCCTGTATGGAGCTAACATGGAGGTGACTTCAGCATAAATAGGAAGCTAGGTGGGCTAATCCAAGGATGCCATGTGGCCCAATCAGAGGGTGCCATGTGGCACCCCCAAAAATCCCAATGAGGGCCCGTGACCAAAAACCAAAAAAAATATATAAATAGACCCCCCCCCAAAATTTGGGGAGGTCTCACCATATCTGGCACATCCGCTAATATTAGAAGCTGACCATCCAAATATAGCGAAGGTTTTAACCAAGACCCAAAAGGGGAGGCCCGCGGGTTTGACCCCGGGACCTCCCCCACATGCAATGCCTTAACATTAGCGCCGACAACCAACTCGCCCAATAGTTTTGTTGGTAAATTCGTTTGCCCAGGTGATATTTAAGCCAGGTATCCTCCCAGTCGGAAAGGGGGAGGTGCGGACCGTACGACTGTGGGCATGATTTTCAAGGCAAAGACTGACATTATTGTAGGTTGTAGAGGGCACAGAAACCGAGACATAATTCTTTTTGGGCCTGGGAGTGCCAGAGTCAGATCGAGGCATGGAGACAATCATTTTTGGGTAATTCGATGCCACAAATTCAGTGGTGTTGTTTGTTTTCTGATCTGAGCATTATTTCTGCAGTTTGATTTCATAATGAGGTATACTTATGTATTTTGCCAAATTCTTTTGTTGAGTTAATGAAAGAGTCTACCCATTTGCGAGCAAGACTCGAAGATGTAGTCCACCAGGGATGAACTCTGTTATCAAGTTTTTGTGTTCAGATCTAATGCTTATGTCTCTTCATTTTTGAGTTTTACCTTCTTTAATGGTGCACTTTAATTTATGCTCATTTAATGCAATTCTTTATAAGTCATGATGAAAAGATCCCGGATCATGAGTCTTTATCCCATTGAGAGAAAAACTATGATTAGGTACTTAATATACATGAACACGTTAAACAACATGGATAACAAGAGGCTTCTCAAAATTACTTTAGACTCTAGCCAAAATCATCAATGACTCAAGCGAGGATGACATAATGATGCCAAGTCTTGGATAAATCATTGGGGAATAAAAAAAGAAGTTATTATGCAGAATATAGATGATATTACAAATATTGTACAAGCTAAATTTAAGGAGAATCTATGGTGTGATAAATAATTAGAGGATAAAAGAAAATTAAGATATTATAAGGAGGTGGTTAATCCTAACCTTGAAGATCAAAAGTATCTCTCTATTTTGACTAGTGTAAAGAAGATAATCAATATTGCTAAAATAAGAACTAATTCTCATGAGCTGCATAGTGAAACTGGGCATTGGAAAATCCCGAAAACACCATGGAAAGAAAGAGTATTTCACCTTTGTGACACCAAGAGGGTTGAAGATGAAAACCACTTTCTCCTAGAATGCCCTGTGTATACCAAATTAGATCCCAATTTCAAAATATTTGTCACAATACCGACCTTCCTAACCTTCTAAGTCAACAAAACTTTAGTGATTTTGGAACATTTGTCTTAATGCTTTTCAAGCATCAAAATAACATTTTAAAGAAATCCAAGTAATCTATTGCTTTTCTTAAGGTTCAATAAATCCTATAATGCCTTGTGTATACCAAATTAGATCTCAATTTCAAAATAATTTTCACAATACCAACCTTCCTAACCTTCTAAGTCATCAAAACTTTAGTGATTTTGGAACGCTTGTCTTAACGCTTTTCAAACATTGAAATAACATTTTAAAGAAATTCAAGTAATCTATTGAAATTGAGAAAATGTTTATTTACTAAACTAATCATTACTTCTCTTAATTGCTTTTGACTTTACTATTATTACTCTTTTAAAATAAATATCTAATATTTGAAAAATATATATTTTATAATTTGAATTTAACATAATCCAAAAATTTATATAAATAAATTTACAACATCAATTTTCATTTATCAATTTCAATATTTTTATTTAATATAAATTTAAAACTTATATAAGTAGATACATTTACCAATTTCGATATTTTATATATCAATTGTGTAAATTTTAAGTGCTTTTTCATTTACCAATTTTAATATTTTATGGGTCTAAATTTTAATATTTTTTAATTAAAATTATTTATATAATGTTTATTTTTATAATATATATTTTTTAATTTTAAAATTATTTATATAATGTTTATTTTTATAATATTATTTATAATTGTTTTTTTTTTTAATTTTAAAATTATTTATATAATATATATATTTTAAATTTATATAATTGTTTAAATAAAAATAGAAAAACCAATACAATATATTGAAATTAAAAAATGAAATTAAAACTATAATATTATTTTTCATTTTAATATTTACTTTTTAATATTTTCATTTTAATATTTTTACATATCTTTAATTCAACATATTTTATTGTTCTTTAAAATTATCTACTTGAATTATACATATCTAAATAAATAAAAACTTGAATTTAGTTAAGTAACATCATTAAATTCAACATAAATCCACCGAGATGAAAGTCAAAATGTGTTATAATTATTAAGAAATATCATAAATGTGACATAACTCTTGATGAATGTTGCAATGCAATATAACCATACATAGCAATTCCATATAACTTGACCAAGATGAATAACACAATGCGTCATGCCTAGTTATGAACATCACATCAAAACATAATCTTAAAGAAATGTTGCAAGGTGACATAACCCTTTATGAATGCTAGAAAACGTAACGTTATGAATGTTGGACATAGAAATTCAAAAAAACAACAATGAATATGAATGTCACAATGTTGCATTATCATTATGGAATATCACAATCCACRTAACCTTTGAGGAATCTCGCAATGTGACTATAGCCCTTGATGGTCATTACAATGTGACACAACCATTRAGGAATGTAGCAATTCGACATTAGTCAACCAAGATGAACTTTGCAACTAGGCATTCCCATAATAAAGCATCGTTTAACATAGTCAACCATAATCAATGAAAGTCAACCATAAACAACAATAGTCAACMGTGGACAACCATAGTTGACTAAAGTCAACCATAGTGAACCATGACCAAGATATTTACAAACATGGTTTAGATAAGTTGCCCAAAGTCAACCATAGTTAACCTAAGTCAACCATAATATCTCAATGTGACATTACCATAGTATACCATGGTAAACATAACCAACCAAAGTCAACCATATTCCACCATAGTCAACCATATTCAACCATGATTTACAAAAGACAACCAAAGTCAACTATAATCAACCAATTTCAACCGTTCCAGAGCAATACACTAAAACATAACCCTTAAGGAGTGTTTCAAGGTGACGTAACCCTAAATAAATGTCAAAATGTGATGTTACCATTTGGGAATGGTGCAATTCAACAGAGGTCAACAAAGATGTACATCACAATGTGACATAATCATTATGGAGCATAATCCAACATATAACACTTGTGTTATATCACAATGTGGCATAACCCTTTATGGATGTCGTAATGCAACACAACCATTAAGGAATGAAGCAATTCGACATAATTTAACCAAGATGACCCTTAAACATAACCCTTAAGGAATTGCCCTATCTAACAACCACATTATTAAAGCCGGTATGTGATGTAACATCACAATGTAACAAAATCCACCTTATCCTCTCATGAACATTGCAATGTGACAATTATGGCCAAATGTTACTAGTGACGAATGCCACCCAACGTCGTAATGTGACAAACCAAAACCCAATGTAAGATTGTGACAAACATTGTCTGATGTCCCAATGTGATGAAAAAAACCCAACGTCAAATGTGACAAACATAGCTTGAAGTTACAATGTGACAAAGAAAACTCAATGTCAAAATGAGACAAACATAGCCTAGTGTTGTAATGCGACGAGCAAAAACTGAACGTCGCAATGTGACAAACATAACCTTACATCACAATGTCTTGAATAAAAACCAACGTCACAATCCAACATATCCCTTGCTGAGCACTGCAATGTGTTGAAACTCAATGATAATCAACCATGTCCATACTAAACCACGACCAACTAAATACATATGTGGTTTACATAAGTCAAACATGACAAACATTTTGTTATACGAAATAACCATATGTTATAAGTTAATTTATATAACCCTTGATGTAATGTTGTAATGTCACTAAGTCGAACATATCCTTCCAGGAACATCGTAATGTGACGGTCATGTCGAAAACTCGGTATCTTACAAACTTTTTCCTTTGTGACATTGCACCAAACATTTTTCAATGTCGCAATCTAAGAAACAGATTCCCATAGTCGCATTGTGACAAACAATTCCAATATTAATATATAGATTAATAAATAAATATATAAATTAATTAATCAATAAACATGAATTTATAAATTAACTATATATTAATAATCATAATAGATTAACAAAGTATGCATGTGTGTATTTTAATATTAAATAATTAATTATTTAATATTATAAATATATTTTTGATTTACGAATATTTTGGATTTATATTTATATTTATAAATATACATTTATCCTCTTGCATCTACCATCAACCAGCACAACTAAAATAGTAAAGTGGCTGATATATGTCAATCCGTGTCATTTTCCACCTTTCCAAACTAATGAAACCAATCTTTCCAAACTAATGAAACCGATCGACCATTTTACTAATTTGGTTGTGCTATTTTATATCAATGTACATTGTATAACAAACTTCACAAATTTCACATAGACATAATCGCTTCCAATGCTTTATCAAATAAGTTATGTCATGCATGTACACTCACTTAGAAAAAATACTTAAAATTGTAACCATTTACCAAACATGTGGAGAGTCATGATCATGTATGAAAGTCACATTTGGAGAATTCCATAAGTCACATTTGGAAAACTGCTCAAGGATCGAAAAAATGCCCCTCTCGAGCATCCTGTTGGCAGCAGGCACCATAAAAAACACTAACAAAAAACTGGATGTTTTACATAGCCAAGTGGCTCATGGTTTGAAACACATGGTGTAAGTCTATACGCCTTCATGCAACAGCTTGTTTAACGGTCTTGAATGGAACAAATGCAGGTGTTTTCCCTTAGCAAAGTTGATCATAGCTACAAATGTATTTACTGATAGTCTTGTTCTGCTTTTCTCAATCCTCTGCCTAATGTTGGTTTTGATGATTTGGTCTTAAAATTTGTAGAGATCTTAGACATATTGCCTCTCTCTTTGGAAACGTTTGGGACTCATCTATCTGAAAAAATTGATAGAAATATATGGGAAGTTATATTAGGAAAGATTGTTAGAATTCTGTTACGGAATAACAAGGAAARGCTGAAAATCATAGTTGAAGTACTCGATGAAGAAGATAAATCATTGTTCCTGGACGTTGCTTGTTATTTGGAGGTGGAAGGAAAGGATACAACTATATGTATATGGAAGGAAAAGATACAACTATATGTATATGGAAGGAAAAGATACAACTATATGTATATGGAAGGAAAGGATACAACTACATATATAGGTATTGTTACCTGGTCTCATTGCAGGTCAATAAAGTTCAACCATAACACAAAAAAGTGAAATGGAAAATTTAAATTTAAAAGTGAACCAAAATATTTTTTTTATTCTATTATAAGATGAAATAATAATATCCAACACACATAACCTCTTTGAAATCAATAAGCAAGTGATTATGCCAATTTTCTGATGCATTAATCAAACATTTATATCTATATGAACTCCAAAGTCTCAATGATAATACAATGATAATTTGTTGTGTGCATAAATAGGGAACATAAGCTGTGAGAGGGCTCAGTTTTGTTTTAGAGTCTTCCAATTTATTTAATAGCAGTGAAGCAGGGGTCTCAACCACTTGGCAGGTAGATCCTTTGTCTCAGATGAAATATATGAAATTGCTTTTATTGCAAGGCACTTCTTTTGATGGCGATTTTAGTCAGTTGTCAAAGAATCTTGTGTGGCTCCATTGGTGGGACTTCCCTTACCAATGTATACCTCCAAATCTTCCAGTGGGAAGAGTGGAGGTTCTGGAGGTTCTGGACCTAAGTAGAGGAAGAGTTGTAAAATTGTGGGATGAGGATGATTTCTCTTAGGTATAAATCATTTTATAACTATTCAAATATAATTTAATTTTTATATATGTCAATTGTGTTTAGCAGGGAGGAGAAATGTGGTTAGGGAGGAGAAATGTGAACGATTATCCTGCTTATAATATATAAGCAAAATTTCTCACATTTTGCAGATTTGTGTCTGAAACGTTAATTTGATTTTCACATTTATAGCTCTTTGGCCCGTTTGTGTTTAAACTGTTCACAAATCTCACCATTGTGGGAAGTTCTGAAACAATGTAGACTTCTAACTACTCTTCCAGAAGAGTTTTCTAATCTACATTTCCTGAAACATCTAGATCTGAACAACTGCAGAAGTCTTCGATCATTGCCTAACAACTTTGGAGGACTCAAACATTTGAAACATTGAGATTTAAGTTTCTTCTCTAAGTTGAAGATGTTACCAGATTCCTTCAATCAATTTTTATTGATAAGGTACCTAACGTTTCAAAATGTAATATCCTGAGCATTGGACCCAACATTCTTGGAAAGTCAAGCAACCTTGAATATTTGGATTTAAGAGGTTGTGATAAGGTACATGTGTTTCCTTGTAACATCACCTCTCAGAAGCACCTTAAACAACTCTATATTCACTGCAGGGGACTACAACTGCTAGAAGACTAGGGAGAACTTATTGGTTTTAGATATATTAGTCTGGAATACCCCCGAATAACCCAATTTCCAGATTCTCTTGGTAACCTGATTCATTTGGAATATATCAATTTCAGATCTCCTCACAAAAGAGAATAAGAGAGGATTGTCCGGTTGGCCAGGAGAGGGAGTTAACTCTGATTTTCAGAAAGTAGTATTGTTCCAATGAGATTTAGAAAGTAGTCTTGTTCCAATGAGATTTAGAGGCAAACTCAAGCCGATGAATATCGATGCCCAACATTTTCTATTTTGAGTTGGGAAGAGAGAGATCCAGATAGCCTACATAATACATAACAAGACTTGTTGAAACACACCTCGGATCCTCTCTGAGTTGTTGCCTATATATAATCCAAGAATACCTCAAATGAAAGAAGAATCTTGGGCATTGAAGCATTTTTTAGCGAAATATTCTTAATCGTTGAGGATATCATGGAATCATTGGAATATGTGACTCAGACTGTGCAGTAGATCATGGTTGTGCCCTCGATTCTTCTCAAAATAAGTATTCTATATGAATCCTTGAAATGGAGATGTGCGCATGGTGCTTTCGCTGAGGTCAAATTTACGCAGTGGTTCTCTACATTCAGAACTTGAAAATGCCAAGGTTTATTTCACAAGAAGGTTCAAAGGTAATATTCCTATTCAAAATCTCCGTCAAGAATACAAGAAAAAAGGAATTTCTGATTTCTACAATCTTACCATGCATTGATGATCCCCATTTCCATGCATCTAACATCACCGAGTTCAGCTAGTTCTTTTGCTCACAGAGCTAAGGAACAAGACCTGACGTGAGCTTCAGAAGGTAAAGCCCCTACCCTTATCGATCACCTTGTGAGCATACTAATCAATCCATTTTTCTGAAGTTTACTTTACTGCACGGATAAGGGGTAAGCTTGCAGGAGATAGGGACGAGGCACTACTAATATAACATACTAATCAATCCATTTTCTAAAGTTTACTTTACTGCAAGGATAGGGGGTAAGCTTGCAGGAGGTAGGGACGGGGCACTACTGAGATATTACTGGAATAATCATGTGAAACATTCCCATCATTACCATGAAGCTATAGTTCATTATATAGTGGACCAAGCCGTGGTTGAAGGGTTGCAGCTGAAAAAGGTGGTGTAGAAGGTGGATGGGAAGGTGATGCAGAGGCAGCTATTTCGGATAAGGAAGCAAGGGGTTAAAGTTAAACGTTCTACGAAATGATGATTTTTTTCGGGGACATTTTTCTGAATTCCAGTCAAAAATTGTTAGATTCATAGATTTGAATGGTTATTTTTGTATAATCCGAGTGCCCCAGGGATTTTTAAGCATGTTGAATCCATTTCTACATTCAAAAATGGATTTTGAACAACAAAAAAGAGTGATTGATGTAAATTTATATCACCGGATTTCAACGAAAAAAAAAAACATTTCGTAGAACAACTAGACAACGCCTTAAAAAACAAATGTAACTAATATACTCCCTAACATACGAATGAGAATGCTGAAGTAAATCGAGGAAGATTTTCAGATCAATGTTGTTAATAAGAATCATAAAAATATTACAATTAAATTAATTTATTTCAAAATTTGCAATGAAAACTTTTGCTCCATCTTGAACATTTGCGATTACAACATCTAAGTTATCTCTAGAGCCATTACAACATCTAGGTTATTTGTAGCACTGTTGAAGATCATGATAGTGTTTTGTTATGAAACACAATGTTACACAAAATGACCAAATAGTATTAAAGATGATGCAATGAATAGCACTAGGAAATAATTACGCGTTTTTCTTATCTAGTCTTGGTCTGGTCTAGTACAAATGATGTTCTATAGTCACGAGAACAAATAGAGATTATAGACATGGGTGGTGGAGATGAATGAAATATAACCCATGAGAAAGGGAATATCCTTACTGGAACATCCAATAAGTTGTGATGAACCACGCTGGTTCACCATGTAAATATCCAGTATAAATAGGACAATACACAATAATCCATTTAAGGATAGTAAATATATTTAATAATAATGTATAAGAATATTATATGAATGATATGATTACCAATGAGGAATGGGGGCTTGTATATATATCCCGCGCAGGGGTTCCTTTTCATAAGAGACATGAACTTTCATATGTCATGTCTCTTCATAATTAATAATTACTTATTACTTATTTATATTTATTTATATTTACATATTTATATATATTTATGTTTGTTATAATGCCTTCCCCTTAGCAATGCCTTGTCCTCAAAGCATGTTTATGGAGAGATTTATTTCTTCATTCTGGATTGCAATGTCTTCGCATGGCTGTCTGTTTTTGGTGTTGTTAAGATTGATGATACCAAACGATATGAGTGACAAAGAGTTGAGAAAAATTGTTGAATTGTGGAAGGGTCAAACCATCGTAATTCAATCTTTTGCGGAATGTTGCACTTCCATGGTGAATGATTATCATGAGATTTACATGGTTTGGTATCAATATTTTTCGGATGATAAGTTAGTCGTTCTCGTCTTGTAGCATTTTCTTCGTTTAACTTCGATATATGATTTTCTTCATGTATTGACGTTGCCTTGTTAATGGTTGAATTTCTATTAGTGAGTATACATGGATCTTCCATCGTTTGTACTCCATCATCTCTATATGTTTTTTCTTCAACTGGATTGGCATCTTCTTGGGCTTTAATGTATGGATTTTCAAGTTTCTCTTCTTTCAATTTTCTGATTTGTTCTAGTAGCTCGTGATTGAGGTTTTTCAAACGAGAATTTTCTGCATTTTTTTCTGATAGGTTCTTGTTGAGATCTTGGTTCTCTTGTTCCAACTTCTGAACACATTGTTTTCGAACCTTTGACTTCTTGATCTGTGTAAGTAGTTTTTTATCGTGTTCTTTTAAACGAGAAATTTTTTCGCTTTTGTCCTTGATAACTTCATCAATTTTTTTTTGCTTTCTTTGCATTGTTTATTTTATTTTATTGAAGTATCACTTCTGAGATATCGTTAAAGTCTTCTGGTGTTACAGAATCTGGCTCCGATGTGGTGTCTTGTAATGCTATCATTGTCTACTTATAGGGGAATGTCACAATTTTTTTATCCATGTTTAATATGAAGGTACCTAGACTTTTAAACCAGGGTAACCCAATGACAATGTCAACTTCTTCTTGATACATATTTGTAACTTAAAATTGAGATATATACTTATATTCATCAATCATTACTTGTAACTCCTTAATTTGAAAAATGTCCTTTTTTTTTCAATTATATTCGGCTTTGGAATTAATAATTGATTTTCCAAATTAATATTAATGTAATTTTCATTATAGTCTAAATTGATAAGGATGTTAGCTTCTCTTCCTTGAATATTCCCCTTTAATGTAAAAAAACCATAACATACGATTGGACAACCTTCATAAAAAGATCTTCCATCCATTTTGACTTTCGACAATATTTATGATAATTAATTTCTTGAATATGAAGCTATTAAACTCCTTTGATAATTAAAGTGGATGTACCAGGTGTGGGGTCCCAATCTTGCTTCTAAATGTTATAATTTCTTTAATAATCTCTTTAGAATATATATATATAACTTTCTTCACTTTTTTGATATAAGGCAATGCTTTAGATTCTATATCAACTTCTTAATATCCCTTTTTATAATATTAGAAGATATCTTAATATTTAAACTTTGATACTTTATTAATAGCCTTTTGTTAACCACCTTTTTTTTTTTAATTTAGTCGATAATTCTAAAGTGATTTTAACTTAACTTTTAATATAAAAAGCCACACCTTTAATATATCAAGGGTCACTGCTTTTTACTCAAGGAGTCAACTTTTAAATTGATGACCGTACGGAATAGAGAACAAGGCGGTACAAAGACAATATGGAGTGGAATCAGGCCTGGAATTTCAAATTTACTTGACCTGTCAAGTGCAAATTTGATGACAGGTGTTCGTTTTTCATACCTGTCATTTTACGTTTTATGTAGATTTATAAGTGTCAATTTTTTTTATGTTATATGTTAATTTTCATGCTGAGAGGTAAAATACGGGCTGAGAGGTAAAAAACGGGCTACAGCCCGTCAAATTCCAGGCCTGGGCAGAAGAGGGAGCATGGGATCGCTTTTCCCAATTTTGGGGAAATTGGATTGAACCCAACCTAGTGAATGACAGAGAAGTATTGAAAATTTTATCTGATGGTATGGATGTTGTATGGCAAGGGCAGCACAGCTTCCTCCACGCTCTCATCCATGCTGCTCAAAAGGTCCACTCTCTCTACATATATCGTCATCTCCTTGGAATCAGATTCTGATAAAATCGACATCCAGCTTTAGTGAAGTGAAGTTGTTCAAAAATGAACCTTCGACATGGACTCTTGTATATCTTTTCAGAAAACCATTTT
>JASDQU011440537.1:23765-46691 GCA_032191745.1 Picea mariana | reverse complement strand
TCCTTTGCCGGAAATGATATGACCTAAATAGTGGATCTCTTTCTGGAAGAAGGAACACTTCGACAGCTTCCCATACAATTTGTTCTCCCTTAGGCAAGACAACACTATTCGCAAGTGTTCCTCATGTTCTCTTTCATTCCTGGAATAGATGAGAATGTCATCTAGAAAAACTTGTACAAATCGATCTAAGTACTTCCAGAATACGCCGTTCATGAGGCTCATGAATACTGTTGGTGCATTAGTCAATCCAAAAGGTACCACAACAAACTCGTAATGTCCAAACCGAGTTCGAAAGGCAGTTTTTTGGGATATCACCTTCCTTAATCCTTAACTGATGATATCCAGACCGCAAATCGATCTTTGAGAATACTGCTTCTCCTTTCATCTGATCGAAGAGGTCATCTATTCACGGCATTGGGTACCTATTTTTCACTGTAGCACAGTTCAAGTTCCTGTAGTCTATACACAGTCGTAAGGATCCATCCTTCTTCTTTACAAAAATTACTGGTGCACCCCAAGGTGAGACACTGGGCCTTACCAGCCCTAATTCTAGTAACTCCTTCAACTGCATTTGCAATTCACAAAGTTCCAATGCCGTCATCCGATACAGAGTCTTGGATATTGGTTATGCACTAGGTTTTAACTCATTGGTAAAATCAAGCTCCCTCTCAAGAGGTAACCCTGGTCGTTCGGGAAAACATCCTGAAATTATGACAAAACCGGGTACTGATCCAATGAGGGTCCCTTCCTTTCTTTCACTACCTACACTACATAAAGTCGACACCCTTGTCTCAAGCATCACTTGAACTTCATAGTTGATATAAAGTGTAATGACACTTTTCTTTGTACACCTTGGATCTCTACTGGTCTTCCTTCATCATTGATACAAAGCACCCTTTTTGCGAAACAATCTACCAAAGCTCGATGAGCTACTAACCAATCCATTCCAATGATTAAGTCATATTCCCCAAGAACAGTGATGTATACCTTCAACCTGGTAGTGCACACTCCTAGGTATACTATACAATTATCAACACTAGGTCCTACAACTTGTTTTTCCCCCGACGCCATCTCGACTATTTTAAAGTCATCGTGCTCGTAGGCCGCCAGCCCACTCTTTTCTAATGCAGATGGTGAAATGAAACTATATGTTGCACCAGAATCAAACAAAATCTTAACATTAATATGATTTAGTGTACCTGATGACTCCACCAGAGTGGATTGATGTTCAGCCTGGCGGTTATTAACCGCTGCGTAAATCTGGTGGTTGCTACTTGACCTCCCCATTGGTGCCTTTCCTTCTCTATGCACAAACCCTGATTGTAACTATGGATAGTCCCGTTTGTAATGGGGTCCTTCGCATATCCAACAGGTAATATGAGATTGAATAGATGAACTATTATGTGTCTGCCTTTGAAATGAGTTCCTTCCCCTAGAACCCCTGCCCCTACTAGCTATTCCCCGGGATGGTCGTGGACCTGTCTGCACCGTTGGCAATGAACGAGATGTTGTACTAGCTACCATTGAAATCCCTACATCTACTATCCTTGGCATGACTCTGTTACCATAAGGTGGTGGCCTTGAGCCCCCTCCCTTTGGAAATGTCCTCAGGGTCTTTCCTACGAATTCAGGGTGATGCGGAAATGTCGATCTTGTACCCCCTATTAAGTTCATGTGTTCTTTCGCATAACACGCACTTTCTACTACCTCCGCTACTGAAGACGGTTTCCACATCTGGACCATAGATCTTATCTTCGGGTTCAATTCATAAACGAAGCGCTCTGCCTGTCGCTGGTCATTGTCCATATACAAAACATATTTGACCAGTTCCATAAACCTAATCTCATATTCTTCTATAGTTCTGTTTCCTTGCACTAAGGCATGAAATGCCCCTACCTGTTGTTCCTCGTAGTATGCTGGTAGATATTTCCTTCAGAACCTCTCCTTGAAAAGTTCGCAAGATATTGTGTCTGGGGTAAGGTGTAGTTGTCTTTCCAAGTTGCCCCACCAGTTCAAGGCTCTATCTCTTAACTGGAAAATTGCGATCTTTGCCTTCGAGTTGGATGCATAGTCTCTTAAGCAAAAACACCTTCTCATGCTTTCCAACCATGCTTTCGCACGTTCACTGGCGTGACCTCCGACAAACTCCAGAATTTTGATCTTCTACAACTATCGTGTGATGTATTCAGGTGGAAATTCTCCCCTTGAGTTCCTTGATGCCTCTGGATTACCCGTCCCAGACGGTGGGAGTTCCACTTCAGTCCCTGCTGGTTGGTGCCCCTTTAAAGTCTCGTTAATGGCATCCAATGAGTGTAATATGAGGGCTAGTTCGGGCGATGGTGGTGGTGGTGCTGGTGGTGTCGGTGGTGTTGGTGGTGTTGATGGTGTGGGTGGTGTCGGTAGTGCCCATGATGACTCTCCCTTGCCTCGACCCCTTCGAGTCCTGACCATATTGTATGACTTAACCTACATCACCCCAAAGTTATCAGGGTGAGTTCCAGGACGTTTCAAATTGGTGCTACTTAGACTTAGAAACAGGGTTAGGCGTAAGTTTTCTTTACTTGTTTGTAAACATACATTACTCCATCAGGGGAATTGGCTAGGTTTGGGTTAGGATTAAGCGTCTAAGCTTGGTTAACATCTAATTTTAAGGTAGATTAACCTTACACTCAAATAAAATAATTAATTTAAAATTATTATTACACTAATTTAACCCAAATTAATTTTACTTTAATTTTATACTAACTTAATCTTATTTATATATAGATTATTTATACTAAATTATTCAATTTATTTCAAATTATTTTTAACACTTTATATTATATATATAAAATAATTGAACGTATACCTAAGGGTTCAGGCATGCATGGTTTCCACGTGCTCATTTGGCTTTCTCAAGCTCCCTCGTATCTAACCCCCAAATTCTACACCTGTCAGCCTTTCAACTCTCTACGCCTCCTTCCTCTGTCCCACTTTCTCATCCACTGGGACTTTCCTCACATTAGTCTCTGTCCACCACAGATTTGCCTCTGCTCTGCTCAGAGGTTTCTAGAATCTCCCTTTTCATGGCTCACATCCTTTCCATTGTTATGAGCACCTTGCTAGTGCGGGGTATTACTGTATATTCTCCAGTTCATTTTGCAGAAACAGAGTATATTGATGTGGCCCCTGATAAGATCCAGGACCCGAAGTCCAGTCTACTTGAAATGTTGGGAACCAATCCCCTATCTGTACATTTTTTAAAGCTCACCCTCAGGGATGGTAAGAGGTATGATTCATTCCGCATGTTGTGCACAGTTCCAGTACCTTCATGAAGAACGCGGGGTTATTCGAATTAATAAATTGCATAAACCTTCCTTACGTTGTGGTAATGAATGGTGACTTCCTCTTTTGAAACAGAATGATTTTCTTGTAATTCCAGCCCTATACAGATTTTGGTATTCTACTTTCAGTTTATTTCATTTATATTAAATTTTTGTTTTGTCTTTGCATATGCATGTAGTCAGATGCATATACATTGTCTTCTATATTGCTCACGACCCTTTACTCCTAACTATAAAATTCCCCACTTAAATTCCAGGTTTCGGGGTTTCCTTATACCCGATGCCGAGAGTTTCCTATCCTCATGGACTTCTGATTACCGATTCTCTGATATGGCACTTTATGTGCTAGCCCTCCAGGCTAGACATCCCCCTCATATGACCATCGTTCCATGTGACCTCGGCCCTATCCTACATCGGAGTTTCGGGGTTCCAAATGTTGAACCTCACAATTCCTTAGGGCTCACGATTCTCTGATCCCCGATATGCTTCTAGCACCTTAGCCCCTTAACCTATGCTCGTGATCCACATGACCTCGCTTTGTGACTGCAGTCTTATCCCTTATCAGGATTTCAGATATCACACTATCAATTTGCATGAATCCTATGCCTCCGGGATTCCCGATATCCCGATGCACCTCTTCTGAATTTATCCCCTCCTAACTATGTTCTGGGCCCATACGACCTTTTCCCATGTGACCATCGTCATACTCTATGTCANCTCGTCACCAAGAATCCCAAAATTCTGATCCCTGATGCACGTGTGATCTCTCTCCTCCACATCACCGCTTCCTCATCGCTCTATTGGGTATCAAAAAATCGTGACTTCCAATGCAACAATTCCTTTGTATGCAGAAACCCTGAAATGCCAAACCTCGACTCTTTTAGAGCCTCGGACACGTGTCCGTCAAATCGGATGGCTCCAACCATGTCGGAAAATCGCGAATCGAGACTCCAACATGTGAGTGTTCTATATTCTCGAAAACCCTAATATCCCAATTTCACGATGTGATTAAGTCCTAATTAAACATTCATTAATTAATTCTTTTGATGAAGGGTTAAGAGTTAAGTTAATTACATCGGGCTTTTGGGGTTCACGATTTCGTCGTGTGTAGACACCTTGTCCATGAAATCCGCGATATCTCGATTCTCGATGAAGCTGTTTGGTGGAGCTTTCGCTGATGGCACTAGATGATTGCCACACATCCCTTCAACAGATAGTCCTGATTATGTCGGTATTTCGGGACTTTCAATGTCCTGTTTCCTTTGACCTCAGGAATGTCGTTTTCCCGGTTCTTCCTGGATCCTTGATGCACGTCCACAAAATGAATGGCTCAGATATCGTCGGGATCCCTTTCTTTTATCAGGAATATTTCCGTCGGGAAATCAACATTTTCAGTGTTGTGATCCACTGTCCTCATGGATCCTCGACTCCTGATCCCCGATGCCACTTGGTGTTGAACCCCTTGCAAGAGTTGAACTTTTTACACCTGTCCACCCTCGGTGTATCGGAGTTCGTGAGTTCGTGAATCCAAAACCTATGAGTTTTGGGACTTGTCCTTTCTCGAACCCTGATCTGTGATCGTTCGGTGTGGTGCGACACATGTCCACCACTCTAACCTTGGTGGTCCCCATGCTATCCTTGTACCCATCATGAAATCATGTTTCAGGATATCACGATTCCCGTTGTCATGTGCACGAGACTTTCAAGTCCCCGATTTCCAACTCCGCGGGATCTCGTGACACGTGTCCCTGCTGTTTGGACGGCTTTGACCCTATCGAGAAATTGTGGATCGTGATTCCTTGACGCAACGGTTCTACTCTCCTGAAATCCCTAATGGGAAAAATCCTGATTCCTCCCCAGAACGTTGACGCGTGTCCCATCGAGATCAACAGCTAGGATCTGTTCTCAGGATTTCGAGAACCACAAGGTATCGATTCTATGGCTTTACAAAACCCAATGGCTCTGATCTCCCGATGACTCTTCTGGGACTCCTCCTTTGCGCACTAGGACTTAAACCCTGCGCAACTTCTCAAGATCTAACGACTGACGGGATTTCGCTCGAGATCTGACGGCTCAGATCTGTTCTCCTGCATAATAGGCACCTCTCCTTTGCGATAATCGATTAGTTGCATAAAATATTACGTAGTGTTAAAACTGATTTCTTGGCAAGGTTAAAATTTGTATGGGTCTATAGTTCCTGAGATTCTTCATTATTTAAAATTTCACTGAGGCTAGTACAGGAAACTAGTTTACATTGTTTCCTCGCGATACAAGTCTTCTAAATTTCCTTTTTCTCACTGCGCATTGGCAGTTCCTCATTTAGGTAAGTTTGAAATGAAGTAGGCCTTTTCAAGGTCCTGCAAATGTCCTTTTGCATTTTATTTAGTATGATTCATGTAGTTATTGGATCTTTCCAACTTCAAGCCTTCGATAGAAGCTTCTCTCGACATTTTCATCGATTTCAGGTGTCTATTCTACCTGAAACTTTATTGACAAGTATTGCTCAAATAAAATTAAGTTATCATCTCTGTTTTTGTGCTTAATAGCTTTATTTAGGCTGCTTTAAGGGTGGCCATTTTGTGGGAAGTGATCCTTCCAACTATCTAGTTTTCTGCCACTATTTTAAAGGCGTTCCTTTAAATATTCAGACTAAGAGTGCATTATACATTTATGATCCAGTTAAAGGGTATTTCCTAAAGCTGTTTCTTGTGATACATCTATGAGATCATTTGCTTGGATAATGAAGGGATACTACCTGAGTATATTTTTGGATACTGTATCAGTCATATTGGGTCAAACTGAACGTGTTTTGTTTGTAGTTTAAGCATGGCTGGAGTTAACACTCTGATTTTTGGCCCTTAGGCCCAGATTTCGAACTAATATGCTCTGATACCATATGTAACAACCAAATATTTCTAAACATCATTAAGTTTCATAAACATTTTATTGCATAAACTAAAACAATAACTTCCTAGCATAATATTGATTTTCATAACAACAACTTCAGTAACTTATATTTATCAATAAATATTGATTTCATGGAAGAAAGAAATAAATACATAACTTAACAAAGTACCTGGTTCTGATGATAATTTTTGTTGTTGTACCTTGCTGTTGCCTTCCTGCTACCTGCTACACAGATCAACCCTACCACAAATAGGAAAATAACTGCCCAAAACTATTGTGCTCCCTGCCAACTAGGAAAACTACCTAGCTCTAGGATATCTATGCATATCCTGGCCCCCGTGCCCAAAACCTCCAGCAACTCAGTGCCTCAACTGATCAAAAGCCACATTTAGAAAACTCTGTGCTCACAGTAAGTCCAAAAGTCCTCCAGAATCCATCCTCTGTCCCATGTCGAATGCCCCTCATGTAAACCTCCCTTTCTCCCTTATCCCTCCTTCACTGACTCCTCCTTTACTCCCTTACCTTCCATCATCCCCGCCCCTTATCCCTCCATTAATGTTTTATCTTCTCGGGACTAACAGGCTCTCCCTTGTTGCATACTCAACCATTTTATAACATTTCTCATTGATTTCTTAAGATTTATTTCTCAGGTCATTAAATGTGATCTGTAGTTAAAGTATTACTTAGTTAACCACAATTATTTTCTTTAATTAATTTTACTTTATAATCTTTAAGCATTTACCTAATTAGGGTCGTTACATTAAACCCTTGTTATTGCTCCTGGTTTCCTCCATTGGATATTCCTTTGGCACGTCAATGATCTTCTGTGTTTGACTATAGTGTTCGCTAGTATCATTGATTAGAAGAAAATTTTTTCCAATGGTTTAAAGCGTTTAATCTCTTCTGTTTATGTTGAATGTTTCAAAGGCTTTTATATTTACTATGCTCCTTTTTATGCCTTTTATTCTTTCATCTATTCTTGTAATAACCTTTTGGATTATGCACTGGTATCTATTATTAATGATGGGCCCTTTTATGTGCGAGGGTACCCATCAGGGAGGCATGAAATCTTCTTTCCCTTTTGGTATGGGTGGTGTAGCGGGCTGGTAGAAGGCACAAATCTTCTGCTTCAGTTAAGTAATCAATGACCCCCTTTCTAGTTACTTTCTATTCTGCAACTTAACATATTATCTTGTTTGGTTATGTTTTAATGCTTCTCATTATTTTGTTTGGGTGCGGGCATGCCGAAGCATGGGGATTCCCTCCTCACTCCATAAAAAGGTATTTGGTTTCCTACAAAGTATATAATTTATTTCGAGATTTCAAACCCCGCTGGTCCAGGCTCTGTTCCATTGCTAATGTTTGAGAATTTAATTCCAAGTTCTATGGTAGTTGATACAAGGTACGTCGTGAATTGTATAAAATAATTCTGGTATACAGAACCATTGCACAGCTTGCGCCTGGTTGCACTTTGATAACTAGATAGACATTTTGTTAAGTACAGTGATCATTATATAATGTGTGTTAAATTTGTTGTGGATCTTGGATTCTGAAGTACTCTCCTCTATATAATTCAAGGATGGTTTTGGCACTATAGATTCAAATTTCTTTCCTGGCTATTCTAGTCATTTTTGTTTCCAGAATTAAATCTTATTATTGGATGTATAGTTCTTTTCCTAAAATGATTCATCCATGCATAGTGATATGCCTGAGGGTTTTGTTCTTTTCTAGAAAAAGAATGGGCGATGATTTCCAGATTTTGTTTATGCTCAAATTGATGTAAAAAGCAGTTACGGGCTTATGCATCACAAGATATTTACCTTTTGTTTCAGTTATCATTGTTGAATAACCCTTAACAGTCTACTTACCAGTGAAATATATAGCTTCATTATCATTTTTGGATTTAGGCACCGTGTACTATTTACCTTCTGTTTTCTGTTATCACTGTGCTATAAGTCCTTATAGGTCTATTCCCTAGAAGTTCGATGGAATAATTTTTCATTTGGGTTTATGTATCATGTGCTATTTAAATTTTGTTTCTATTACCATTATTAATCAAGTCTCTACAAGACTGGTTTGGGTTTACATATCATGCAATATTTACCTTCTATTTCTATTACCTATATTGAATAAGCCTCTATAGGTCTGCTCACACAAACAACAATGTCCTTCGAATTCCAGCATTATCCCCCTTGCCTCACACTCACAAAGTAGTTCTCATAACAACAAGAACAAAATTTCATAGTCTTCTTTCCCTAGCATACTTGGCAGCGTCTTGCCTCCTCACATATGCTCTTTTATTAGTTTGCCTAGGACTTTTTCCCTCTCTTGGGTAATTTTTGTAGCTTTCTAAATCCCTGATTTTCAGGGGCTTCTATTGGCCAAATCATTGATTTTCCACTTGTAACAATCAGCCTAGAGTTAATTCCAATGTGTTCCCCACTCATGGAGTCATGGTCAGCTAAATTCAACATGGCTGCTCCATTTTTCCTCCTGCAATCAATGTAAAATATTCTATTTTTTCTTTTTTCATACAAGTGTCATAGTCAATTAGCTAGTTGGGACAAATCAAATCTCTTCCCAACAATCAAATCATTTATTACAATTATAAAATTCAAAATTCAAAATTGCCATAAATGGAAAAAAATTTCAAAATTTGGAATTTACTAAAAACGGAAATAAATTTCCAGCAATTTTAGATTCTAAATTATTTTTTCATTTTATTTATTTTTGGGGGATGTCACATCCTTTTCCCCTTAAATAAAACACTGTCCTCAGTGTTCGCTCCTTTCTTGGAACAGGATTGGATGAGATTTTCCCAAATCTCCCTCCATTTCCCAAGTGGCTTCTGCAAGACTAAAGTGCTTCCGTTACACCTTTACCTGAGTGATGGCTCTGTTCCAAAGTGCTATTTATCTCCAGTCTAGAATGTGCAGGGGTTCTGTTAATTCCCAAAATGAAACCATTCTTTCAGCTGAATTTTGTAGTGGATATCATGGCTATTGGTAGCATCCTCAAGTTACTTTTGAGTTTTTATAGCTGAGAAAAATTTTAGATTTTGGTTTGACTTAGAAATAACTTGGATTGTAAAGTCTTCTTTTTCAAAATTGTCATTTTTTACTTTCCACAGCTAACGTGTTTTCAAAGATTCATTGTGCGTTGTGGAAAGTGATCACTTTCAACATCTAAGGAGATCTTTTCATCAGTTGATGCACTGTTGAAAGTGACAAATCTTAAAAGGTTTGAAAATCAGTCGCGGGTGGTGCGTTGTGGAAAGTACATGCTTTCCACAGCGAAGAAGCGGTTTCAATTGATATGTCACGCTGTGGAAAGTGCATACTTTCCACAACTAACAAGGGCTTACAAAGAGGCATGCTGAGGAAAGTTAAGATTATCAACAACTAATAGAGGCTATACTCCCGGGTTGGCAACATCAAATCAAATCTTTGGTTCCATATCATACATTGTTCACAAAAGACCGTTTAGAGTTTTGAATTGCAAATGGAAAGGATGATACTTAAACTTGCAGGGCACTTTTCAATCACTTACCAAGCTCCAAATGCAGATCTGAAAGAACCGTTGGAAATCTCAGGATTTGTAGATGTCGATCGACTATTTAAACATGCAAAACGGACTCTCCATGACTGAGAAATTCCATTTTGAAAAAATCTGCACTTTCAACAGCGCAGGAGCAGATTTTTCAGGCAAGTGCACTGTTGAAAGCTGTCAAGGCCAGAATAGCCAAATTTTCGCCCAGATCAAGAATTTTTGGGTTTGAATGGTTTGAATCCTTCTTCAATAAGCTGGTTATGAATTATCAAATCAAAATGTAAAGGCCATTCTTGGATATGAAAGTCAAAAGGGCATTTTTTGACTAGATTTAGTGATTTTCAAGGGCAAAATGATAGGAATTTTTGGCACACATCATCAAATTCGAATTCCACTTTCAAAGGAGAAGATCAAAGAGCCTTGAAAGGCTAGGCTACACTTCATCAACTTTCAACCAATGTTTGAAGACCAAAAGATAGAGGTTGACCTCATCTTGAGGATCTCTCCTTATCTTTTGTGAATTAGTTTTGACTTTCTATTTTTAGAATATCAGATCCATTGTTTTAGGATATAAAACTGATTGTAAGAGGCTATAAAGCCAAATACATTTGAAGTTCTAAGGGTTCGATTCTGGATACAGTAATACTCTTTGTACTCAGACTTTTTATTTGTTAATACAGATCACAGGTTTCTTTCCATTTTGGTGGCAGTTTTTCACATTTCTTCTTCACTGTTATATTGTTGTCAAAACTTGAATAGTTGTTATCCTATTGTTTGGTTCATGACATTATAATCAGTTCTTTTAATTATTTATTAGACCCTGCTTTGCACTGGTTTATGAACAATCTTTTCTTCATCCACTGAAAGCTATTTTACTGTTCAACCAATCTTGGAGAGCACTGTCTATTTGTTTACCATCTTGATGTCTCAATGCCATAAGTTGAATTGAGTTATCCCATTGATCCACCTTTACAAAATACAAAAACATTCATTTCTTAAGTTACCAAGCACCTTTGGTCTACAACCACAAAGGTCTTCCCCAGTGATAACAAAATGTCGCCATTGCCGGGGAGCGAGTTCAGAAGCTTATCTTCCTGGGAGAACAACAAGAAGATCTATTTCTTGATGATAGACAAGGAATAGACACTATCAGGTTGTAATCATCTATCTGGCGACTCCATGAAGGACGAATTCGGTGGCACCTCCACAATATTCGAATGTCAAAATCATTTGCTTCTCTTTTGGCTCAGAGGTTTGCACCTCTTGACTTCTCAACAGTTCTTGGTTTCCCACATCCAGTTCCTTCTATAGATATTTGGGGAGATCACCTCCCAAGATTTGTAGAAAAGAAAGGAGATAATCCTTCAGATCATCTCATCATATTTCATCAATGCATGATTCAGCTGGATATAAATCATGAGGATGTGCTCATGAAGATGTTTGTTTTCTCATTAGAAGGAGATGCTCGTGAATGGTATCGATCTTTACCTCCTTCTAGTATATCTTCTTTAAAAGTGTTTCATACAGTATTCCATCATCGATGTGAAAGGTTTTTTCCTCGGGAAATTCTTCTTGAGGGTTGTTGTGAAGAATTTCATTCACATATTCAAAATGTCTATTCTTCTAGTTGTGAACATGAAATTATTTCTATTGTTGCTGTTCAAGAGGAAGATCTTCATAATACAAATGATTATAATGAGAATTATATATCTGTAGATGCATCAGATCTTATCTCTGTTGCACATGCTGCTTTTGATTTTTCTTTGCTAGACACAAAGGTTTCTTGTTCACCTATCTTTGATAAGTATGCAGACAAATCAGATCAGATTCTTACATCAGATTTTGCTGACTTGAAGAGCAGCCCTCCTATATATAACAGTTATGAATTTGATGTTGATGAAGAACAATATTGTGAAAAAATTATCCATCTGGAAACTCCTGCAGCATACATCGAAAAGTCATCTACAGAAATCAATAGTTTTGCATGAACCATACTTGAACATAGATCTGCAGACAACAACAAACAATTCATCATAAATAGTGCAGTTAGTTTGCAGCCCTGTTCAGATTTACACGCAGTTGAAGGTGGCAGCTATTCTCGGAAGAAGGGTATGCAGAGATCTTCTGATGATCAGTCGAAGCAATAGGAAGAAGTGTTTTCTTACAGTGTCATTGATCCTTTTTCTAATTATCTAGAGTTTTCGAGCAACATAAATGTTAAATTGCTCTTGTCAAACGAAGGTTGGTTCTGCTGCCCTTTCAAAATCCATTTCTGTATGCTATGGTTTCTAATATTTTTCGAGTCAAGATCAAGCATGATATCAGTAGATCAGTTTCTCACTTGGCTGCATTGGAAATCCAGTTTTACTTGATCAATCTGCCTCTACTGGTTAGAGTAGGACTAGACAGAAAAATAAGCTCTTCTTATGAGCACATAGATCACTTTAGTTATTATTAAATAAGTAGAGCAGGCTGCAAGAAAGCTACAGGTTTGCAGAGGTATCAGTGCTAAAGGCTTAATGACTCCATACCTAAAAACGCACTAGTATTTTGATCGGTATTATCATCACTCTTCAAATGATTATCATTTTCCTCAGTTTCTTTCCATCGTCTTCAGCTCCATATTGTCCATCAAGCTCCTGATAGATTATGATTATTCCAGATCCTTATGACATTGCCATGACCTGCATTCTGAAATTCTTGTTAGTATCGCTTAAGACAACTTAGGTATTATTGAGTTTTTGTAAAATTTATTAAAGCAAGAGTGGTGTGTGCTTTAGTGTCAAACTGTCATACACTACACAAAGCCAAAGGTTGAGTTAAACCACAAGCCTAACTCTCATACTAAGTCCAAAGTCAATACCACAATTGAAATCCCAAAGCCCACCATAAGTGTCAAGCCCGATACCAACCATTTGGACATTTTTGCACCTTTATTGTTTTTCCCCTGTAACTGGAAATGCAAACTTTGTTCAAGAATATTATTTTGGTGATTGCAACATCATGAACAATATGATTCTGACAAGATGGGTTGTAGTGCACAGGTGAATATTATTTGTCTCAATTGTTCAAATAAAGCTACTTGCAGAGATGGATATGGTTGCATTTGTAATGTGTCATATGATACAAGTTGTAGAGCAGTTCTACTTGGACAATGGGGTTTCAACAGAAACAACTTGGGACTGCATGCTTTTTCTGGGGTTCTCATGAAACTGGCAAAATGATGTAGCAAAGGAAATTAGATTTGAATTGGGTCTCTCTTTAAAGGTGATAAACTGTGCGCAACTAGTAACAAGAGAAAAAAGTAATGAGACAAGCTCTAGCATTTGCTCTATGTTTAAAGATGCCCAATCAAGCAAGGGATAAAAACATTTTGTCTGAGCTGTCAGTTCAGTGTCTTCTTCTGCTGACCAAGAAGATAGCATTGAAGATGATATCTCTAATGCTAGTGAATATGAGGTTTGCTGCATCTGCCTTTATCAATTGTGTACCATTGAGGTTCAAGTCTGAGTCCATCAAATGTGTGCTCTCTGTACTCTAACACTCCGTTGTCACAATAAAACTAATCCTACCTCAAAATATTCTCCTCCTCTAGTTTTCCCTTTATGTCGCAGAAGCATAACTCATACACAAAAAGAGATCATCAGGGGTTCAATGACCAAAAATCCATATTCAAGTGCAAAAATTGGTCCACTTATGTGTGATGTTAAAAAATAAAATCTGTCACCAGTTGGATTTATTGGGTCTTTTGGAAGATAACTATGGCATGGAGTTACTAGTAGCTGGCAACATCATCTCTCTGGATCTCAGCAATGCTCAAGTTTATGAACAGTGACATATAGACTTCAGGGACTGGATGGAGAAGCCATAGAGCCTATGACTAAAAAACTAAAGCTATCCAAATCAAAGAGCAGGTGATTTCCAACCTTTCTAATCTTATCACACAGAAGAAGAGGGGGGAGGAGCTGAGGAGTCTCCTCACACTTCTACACCTCTTCTTTTTGTCAGAGGAATACTCGAAGCGGTTGTCGGGTCTTAAGAGATCCATCAGAGTGGGAGAGACAGGTAGCTGCTTACCTATTCGATCATCGCCACTTTTCACAGGCATGGAGCTAATATTCCCATCAAAAACTAAAGAAGGATAAGCATACTTTGACATGCAGCTCAAACAACCCGTAAATCTCTCATCCAGACGTGCTATCAGATCTCCAGATCCGTTCAAGATGGCTAGGAATAGGCGAAACTCTAGTGTGACAAGTGAATTCATCATCCAGATAACTAAGGGTGCGGAATGACATGGAGGCCAATCGGACAAATGTGGCATGCATGAATTCGCAACACCGTTCACTGCAATAAACTGTAAGCCATATTCAGAGTGGAAGAACGTTTTCTCCGCAGTGAAACCTCTGCTCTGATGATGGCATGCTCTCTTGTTGTCACCCGAATTTTGTTCATGAGATCTCTTTCAGTGAAATATAATCAGTGAGGAGCGTAATTATATGCAGTAGTTTTGAGCGATTTCAGTATACATACTAATGATGAGCATTCTACTCACGTCGAATATTTGAAAAGGTAGAATCTTGCTTCACTGAAGGGAAATCTGCAGAAGAAGACACGGTTTCACTATATTGGGCCAGTGAGGTTTGAATGACAACCTTAATTTGTAGCCAGCGAAGTTTGAATGACAACAAAAAATATACTGCATGGGTTGCCTCAGGGATACGCTTGCTGGCACTGTGAGAGTCTCGTTTTCCAATTTCCTCAAGGGCTACGGGAGCAAAGACTTTAGTGGGATGAGTTTTCTTGCACTGCAGGTCCGTCGTCCTCCTGGTCATCTACATGGCATTCTCAATCTTGGCACCATGTCTCTTGACGGACTCAATCTTCATAGATGAACAGATTCATCCTTTCAATCGAGACAGGGTGAATAATAATAAGAGGATGGCACCTCGAATTCTTCTCTGCGGGGATGTTCTGGGTCTTCGCGATGCCCTTTCCAAGTGTCTCGCCACTGTCTATCTACAGTCTACTTAGTAGGAAGAAGTCCGTCAGGTGGGTTAGCTGCAGGAGAGTACTCTGAAGATGATATTGATGCAGTGAGGGCTTTTGCTGAAGAACCTAGCATTTTTGATCTATTTCTGATTAATGAATGATCACAAGGAATTTTCAATGGCGTTAGCTTAGCAGAAGCATCTCCACGACTTGAGAATATGTCAGGAGGCAATGCTGTGATATCAAAACTGGTTGCAGAACTTGAACCTCAAATCTGAAGCTATTGGTAATAACAAGAAAAGTTTGTCCATGCACTTTCACCCATGCCTGCATCAATGATGTCTGTATCTGAGCTTTCTGCATGCTGTCATTTCCATATCCGAAATATGCAGACTGCAGGTTTGATTTTCAATAGATCTATGTTGATCTTCTATGTTCTTGAGGTAGAAGCAGAGCCATTTAATCCGGGATGTGTTGTAAATGATGCTTGGACTTTGTTAGAGATTCATTCATCAATAATATCTGGAGAATAAAATTCTAGCTTCCTTACATTAATGCCATGCATAGTTTTAACTAAGCACTGAGTAAAGTACAATGCGACCGATGCCATGGTGAGATGCAAGAAATTTTCCAGGGAATTTGAAGCATAAAGAATTCACAAAATTTGCGATGGAGTTGCCTACTGTAAATCCCAGAATATTGTTGTCTGGCCCTGTAGGTTTTGAGATATACCAGGAGATGCTAGTAAAGGCTTTAGCAATGATGGAAGTGGCTAACAGGCTTAAATATAGCATATGAATGCATGCACTATATGTACAACCATATAATTGGTGGCAGACAACTGACTGGTGCTCTGATATTGATGATTTTGCTGTATAACCTATATGACATTGAGAACAGATTTTTTACATGCAGAAACCAATATTACATTAACAGAGTGAATGAGATTAGCCCTGTTGAATCCCTTCTTAAGATTTTGGGTTCTGAAAATGATATATCTGTTCGTGCTGAAGCAGATGGTGCACTACGAGCTCTTTCTTCCAAATTGGACAACACAAAAAGATCTTTGGTGGATGCAGATGGCTTTCCTGTTTTCATCAGTACAATTCTAGTTCCTTCAAAGGAGTTTTCCTGTGGAGTAGTCGCCAAGAAATTGAAGTGCATAACAGAGCAGAGGGATATTCTTTTTGCATATAATCGAGATTCATCCAGTTTTCGATTTTTGGGTAAGTTTGTGTTTTTGGTGGTTTAGGCGAGCCCGTGTGTGTGCTCATTAACCAACGAAAAGGCTGAATGACTCCATGCCCAATGCTAAAGGCTACTGAAACTACTAGGTTCTTGGTCACCTCACAGGGAGATGCCCATCCCAGTTGGAGCCAAATGTTMACTCCCAAAATKAAACCRTTCTTTYRGTTGAATTTTGTAGTGGATATCATGGCTATTGGTAGCGTCCTCAAGTTACTTTTGAGTTTTTATAGCTGAGAAAAATTTTWGATTTTGGTTTGACTTAGAAATAACTTGGATTGTAAAGTCTTCTTTTTCAAAATTGTCATTTTTTACTTTCCACAGCTAACGTGTTTTCAAAGATTCATTGTGCACTGTGGAAAGTGATCACTTTCAACAACTAAGGAGCTCTTTTCATCAGTTGATGTGGTGTTGAAAGTGACAAATCTTAAAAGGTTTGAAAATCATTCGCGGGTGGTGCGCTGTGGAAAGTACACACTTTCCACAGCGAAGAAGCAGTTTCAATTGATATGTCGTGCTGTGGAAAGTGCATACTTTCCACAGCTAACAAGGGCTTACAAAGAGGTGCAATGAGGAAATTTAATATTATCAACAGCTAACAGAGGTTGTACTCCCAGTTTGGCAACATCAAATCAAATCTTTGGTTCCATATCAGACATTGTTCACAAAAGACCGTTTAGAGTTTTGAATTGCAAATGGAAAGGATGATACTTAAACTTGAAGGGAACTTTTCAATCGCTTCCCAAGCTCCAAATGAAAATCTGAAAGCACCGTTTGAAATTTCAGGATTTGTAGATGTCGATCGACTATTTAAACATGCAAAACGGACTCTCCATGACTGAGAAATTCGATTTTGAAAAAATCTGCACTTTCAACAACGCAGGAGAAGATTTTTCAGGCAAGTGCACTGTTGAAAGCTGTCAAGGCCAGAATAGCCAAATTTTCGCCCAGATCAAGAATTTTTGGGTTTGAATGGTTTGAATCCTTCTTCAATAATCTGGTTATGAATTATCAAATCAAAATCTAAAGGCCATTCTTTGAGATGAAAGTCAAAAGGGCATTTTTTGACTAGATTTAGTGATTTTCAAGGGCAAAATGATAGGGATTTTTGGCACACATCATCAAATTCGAATTCCACTTTCAAAGGAGCAGATCAAAGAGCCTTGAAAGGCTAGGCTACACTTCATCAACTTTCAACCAATGTTTGAAGACCAAAAGATAGAGGTTGACCTCATCTTGAGGATCTCTCCTTATCTTTTGTGAATTAGTTTTGACTTTCTATTTTTAGAATATCAGATCCATTGTTTTAGGATATGAAACTGATTGTAAGAGGCTATAAAGCCAAAGACATTTGGATTTCTAAGGGTTCGATTCTGGATATAGTAATACTCTTTGTACTCAGACTTTTTATTTGTTAATACAGATCACAGGTTTCTTTCCATTTTGGTGGCAGTTTTTCACATTTCTTCTTCACTGTTATATTGTTGTCAAACCTTGAATAGCTGTTATCCTATTGTTTGGTTCATGAAATTATAATCAGTTCTTTTAGTTGTTTATTAGACCCTGCTTTGCACTGGTTTATGAACAATCTTTTCTTCATCCATTGAAAGCTATTTTACTGTTCAACCAATCTTGGAGAGCACTGTCTATTTGTTTACCATCTTGATGTCTGAATGTCATAAGTTGAATTGAGTTATCCCATTGATCCACCTTTACAAAATACAAAAACATTCATTTCTTAAGTTACCAAGAACCTTTGGTCTGCAACCACAAAGGGTTTCTTGGAGTGATAACAGGTTCCACCTGGAACTTACCTTCGGGTTCCACCTGCACCAAGTTCCAATCAATCATATGAGTAGAGTCATGAATATACTTTTTGAGCAATGAAACATGAAATACATTATGAATTCTTAGATTAGCTGGAAGTGCAAGTTGGTATGCTACGGGTCCAATTTGAGCTAGTATATCGAAGGGCCCACAAAACCTGGGTGTCAACTTGGCATATTTCCCTAACTTAAACGAGCCTTTGACTTTTAAATAAACATGGTCTCTTGTTTGAAATTCCAGGTGTCTTTTTTTTTATCTGCATAGCTCTTATGTCTGTCTTGTGCTTCTTTCAAGTTATCTTGTACCTTTCTAACCATGTTCTCAATTTCTTGGAGAATTTTGGGTCCGACCATGAGTCTTTCAACCGAGTTATTCCAGCTAATTGGAGTCGTACATTTTCCGTCGTACAATATTTCGAAAGGGCTTAACTTAGCCAAAGTTTGGTACCCGTTGTTGTATGCAAATTCTACCAAGTGCAGATAGTCTTCCCATTTGTTCAATTTTGATATTACATACATGCAGAGCATATCCTCCACGATCTGATTTGTCCTTTCGGTCTGTCCATCCATTTGTGGATGATAACTTGTACTGAAATTCAAGCTGGTATTAAGCCCTGCAAACAACTCCTTCCAAAAGGCGTATGTGAATTTTACGTCTCTATTTGAAATCACCATTTTCTGAATACCATGTAGTCTAAAGATTTCTTTCATGAATATTTTAGCAATGTTTATAGATTTAAAAGTAGACTTTACAGGAATAAAGCGTCCAAACTTACTGAGTTTATCGATAACAACCATGATAGAGTCATTATGTTTCTAAGTTTTTGGAAAACTTGTTATAAAGTTGAGTGATATAGTCTCCCATTTCCATTCTGGTACTGGCAATGGCTGTAATAAGCCGGCTAAATGCTGGTGTTTGGCCTTAACCTACTGACAATATTGGCACCTTGCCAAGTATTCTGCTATTTCACCTTTCATGTTAGGTCAATAAAATAGTTTCCTCGGGGTTTCTATCGTTTTCTGGTAACCTGGGTGGCCAGAATATGGATTTTTATGTACTTTGTCCAAGATTGTCAATTTTAATCCTGTTGAATCTGGTATGTAAAGTGTATTCTTAAACCATAATAGTCCCTTCTCGTCGATACTTAGATATGAGTTTGCAGTATTGCTCGGTATTTCTATCTTTATTTTAGTATAGTTTTTGTCATCAACACCTGCCATCCTTATTCTTCCTTCTAGATCACTTTCTGTCTTGCTAACATTCATCTCAAATAACCCATGGATTCTTCTACTTAAAGCGTCTGCTACCTTATTTTCCTTTCCTTTGATATGTCTGACGTCAAATTCAAATTTTCTCAAGAAGGCTAACCACCTTGCTTTCCTTGTGTTAAGATCTAGTTGGTTAAATATATATTTTACCCCGCTATTGTCTGTTAATAATAAGAATCTTCTGCCCATTAAGTAGTGTCACCACATATTTAAGGTGTGTATTACTATTGCTAATTCTAAATCATGAGTGACGTAATTTCGCTCGTGTTCCTTCAATTTTCGTGACTCATAGCAAATAATGGTTCCTTCCTGGGTTAGGACACCACCTATTCCTTCCTTACTTGCATCAACACATACAATGAAGTCTTTATTTGGGCCTGCTACCTTCAATATGGATGTCATTGTCAATAACTACTTTAGTTTATTGAAACTGTCTTGACATTTCTCTGACCAGTTAAACCTGGTTCCTTTCTTTTGTAATGATGTGATAGGGTAGGCTATCTTGGAAAACCCTTCTATAAACTGGTGGTAATATTTGGTGATTCCCATGAATGACCGTATATCCGCTACATCTTTAGGTACCGGCCATTCCCTAATGGATTTTGTCTTTCCGGATCCACGACAATTCCCTCTGCTAAAATTATATGTCCAAGATATTGTATCTCTTTCTGGTAGAAGTCACACTTGTCAAAATCAGCATATAGTTTGTTCTTCCTTAATGTTTGCAACACTATTCTTAAGTCTTCCTCATGTTCCTCCTCCATCTTTGAATAGACTAGGATATCGTCAATGAATACTACCATGAACTTGTCCAAGTACTCAGTGAAAATACTGTTCATTAGGCACATAAACGTGGCTACGGTGTTAGTGAGTCCAGACGGTATGACTACAAAGTCATAATGTCTGTATCTTGTCTGAAATGTTGTTTTGTTTATGTGCTCATTTTTTATCTGAACTTGATGATAAACGGATCGTAAATAAAGTTTTGAAAATATCCCCCCCCCCCAATTGATCAAACATATCATTTATCCTTGGTAAGGGGTATTTATTCTTAATAGTCATTTTGTTCAGTTGTTAAAATCAATACATAATCTTAGAGTATCGTCCTTCTTTTTCACAAAGAGGACTGGTGCTCCCCAAGGTGAGACACTTGGTCTAATATACTCTTTGTCAAACAATTCTTGTAATTGTATTTTTAATTCTATCAGTTCGAGTAGACTCATCTGGTAAGCCGACTTAGACATAGGGGCAGAACAAGGTAATAGATCTATGGAAAAGTCTATTTCCATTCTAGGGGGTAATTCTGGTATCTCATCCACAAACATGTCTCTGAAATCACGTAGGATAGAAAAGTATTCCAACTTTGGCTTATCCTCCTTTTCTGCTAGATTTGTCACTTAGATGGCATAAACTTGGCATCCCTTTCTCATACATTTCTTTAGCTTCATTGCTGAAATTTGTCTGATTGATACTGGTTTTGGTATACCTTGGGATGTCCTGGTAGTATCAGAATCATCCTTATAACTGATCATCTTTGTATAACAATTTAATATTGTTTTGTGTCGTTCCAACCAATCCATCCCAATAATCATATCGTAAGATCCTAGTGGTAGGATCTTCAGATCGATCTTTAAACTTTGACCATCTAAGCTTAACTCAAAATCTGGAACAAACTCTGCTACCTTTCTTTTAGTACCAGTCGCTAATTGTACAAGCCATGATTTTGTGTGCTTCAGTTTCTTAAGTTTGTTTGACTCAACCGCATTAGGTGTAATATAACTTAACGTAGCTTGAGGGTCAATTAAAACAGAAATTCCAGTGTCGTTGATTTTACCTTCAATTTATACCATCGAGGACTGGTGGTCAGCTTGTTGACCATCTATGGCTTCATTTATTCAATGTAGGCTTCTGCCCACATCTCCCACTGTCGAGGCTTCCTGCAGATTATGAACAACAGTTCTATTTTTTGAACTCAAATGCGGACAATTCCTCCTTAGATGAGGCTCTTCACATTCCCAACACTTTAATGGCTTGCGGGGATTGTATTCAAACTTCTTTATTCCCAGGTTTACTGGTATACCACTGCCTTGCATATTTGGATGGTTTAAGTGAAAGTCCTTTCTCGAAAAACTTTTTTCTATGTTCCGATGACTAGCTGGTTGGTACCCCTTCTTCTGTTGGTTCATTCTCTCTTGTTTCTTATCTTTCCATGCTTTGGGAAACTCTACCCATTGTTTGTATTGATCATAGCACATTCGGGCTTTCCTAAATACTTTTCTTAAGGATTTGGGGTTGTCAAATTTAATTTTGTCCTTGTAGGACTGTGGTAGGCAGCTTAGAAAATGCTGAATTTTTACTTTATCCTCTCAGATGTACGGTACGAACCTTAACAATTCTAAAAATTTATTTAGAAGGTCCTCCATTGTCATCTTTCCAAGTCATAACTCATAGAACTCTTTTGTCTTTCCTTCATAGTAACTTTCTGAAAGGTATTATTTCTTGAAATACTTCTTAAAGTCATACCATTCCAACTGTTTTTCCTTTAGGCCCTTGGCCAATTTCAGGTCCTGCCACCAAATGCTGGCCTTCCCTTTCAGATTGTAGATGGCCATTCTGATCTTCATGTTGTTGGAATAGTTGTAGATATGGATGTATTTTTTGATGTCCAACAACCATGCTTCAGCTCCCTCTCCTGTCTTGGATTCTCCATCAAAGGTATCTAGTTTAATCTTTTTAAATTCTCCTTCAGGGTGGTCTACTTGTTTTATTT
Source organism: Picea mariana (assembly GCA_032191745.1). Taxonomy (NCBI): domain Eukaryota; kingdom Viridiplantae; phylum Streptophyta; class Pinopsida; order Pinales; family Pinaceae; genus Picea; species Picea mariana. Next base: position 24,810 of record JASDQU011440537.1, on the reverse strand, counting down.
TCCTTTCAGATTTAGTTTTTTCTTCAGCTGAAGGTGTTCCTTCCAACGAACTATCTCCTTTTTCTATTTCCGGACCTGAGTTCTTGGAAGCCCTTTTGTTGACTTCTTCCTCATGCTTATCATCTTTTGGGATTTTCTTGGTCACTATACTGTGTAGCAGGACTTCATTTATCTCTTGCGTCTCATGTTGTGCTTTTTTCAATTTTTCATTGTCCGCTTCAAAAATCCGTAATTCAACAATAAGGTTCCTCATTGTTTCTAACACTTCCATGGGTGAAATTCTGTCATTGTTCTGTCATGGATCTCCAGGGGGTCCCTGCTATGGGTTTTCTCCTATCCTAATTTATGCATTGTCCTGAGCTACCATAATTAACACAAAACATAAATAACTTTCTGTTTGTAACCATAAGATTTTTTTGTTAGTTTTACATAAATCGATATATATATATATATATATATATCCTAAGAAGTTATTTTATCCCTATTCAGGTCTAGTGTTGTCACCTTTTTGCTCTGATACCATATGTAATGTACCACAAAATTTACATATTTTATTTTATTTTATTTGGGAACATTTATTTGGTTTTGTGTCCTTGAGGTACGTTAGTCTTATTGCCTTTCACTCCTCTATCCTATTTAGCATAAAGTCGTTTCTTCCATTTTCGGTAAAGTGTTGTATACAAACCACAAGTCCATACTAGGGACCATTCGTCTCATGGAAACCTAATACTATCCACTATCTCATTTTCTAATCCACTTTAATACATGTAGAAGTAACTACTTCGAGTCACTATCATACATTGCGAGGTTAGAGGTGTCAGGCCTGAAGAAGTTAAATTCGATCTATGTACGTAACACTATAAAATCTACTAGGAGAAATTAACCCTATTTAGAAAACAAAGGTATATTGGTTTAACCTCAGCCATTAAACTTGCACCTTGAAACTAAAGTGCGCAGAGGGTTAATCTTTTTGGAGGTTATGGTTATGATCGTATTACATATCACTCATTAAGTAATAACAAGGCTAATGACCTCGGGTTTTTAA
>JASDQU011440535.1:21426-32625 GCA_032191745.1 Picea mariana | reverse complement strand
TATCATTGATAAGCATTCCAAAGTATTTGAAGATATTTCCAGAGGTCTTCCACCCACTCACGATCATGATCATGCTATTCACCTAATTCCTAGGAGTGTTCCTTCTAACATCAGGACTTACAGATACCCTTATGCCCAAAAGAGTGAAATTGAGTGTATGGTTGAATAAATGTTAGAGGTTGGAATTATTTGACATAGCCAAAGTTCCTACTCTGCACCGGTGGTAATGGTACTCGACAAAGAGGGCTCATGGTGTATGTGTCCAAATTATAGAGAGCTCAACAAGATCACCATTAAATATGAGTTTCCCATTTTTGTCATTGATGAATAATTAGATGAAATACATGGAGCAATCTACTTCACAAAGTTGGATCTCTATTCATGTTATCACCATATTAGAATGAAGGAAGTAGATATCCCAAAAAGAACATTCTGAAGTCATGAAGGCCATCATGAATTTTTGGTCATGCCTTTTGGCCTTACGAATGCACCTTCCACATTCCAAGGTTTGATGAATTATATTTTCAAGCCCTTCCTTCGAAAATTTGTGTTAGTATTTTTTGATGATATAATAATCTATAACAAGTCTTGGGAGGATCATGTTTGACATGTTGACAGGGTGCTACAAATACTAAAGGAGAAACAACTATATGCCAAACCATCCAAATTTTTCTTTGGGGTGAAGGAGGTATATTATTTGGGTCATATTGTATCTCATGAAGGTGTCAAGGTAGACCCTAACAAGATTAAGGGCATGATGGACTGGCCTATTCCCAAAATATTGAAGAATCTTAGAGTATTTTTGGGTTTGATAGGTTACTACCACAAATTTGTTCAGAACTATGGAAGAATAACAACACCTTTAACGTCATTAACTAAGAAGGATGCATTTTCATGGACTCTAGAGGCAACTCAAGATTTTGAAAAACTTAAAGAGGCGATGTGAAATGCTCTTGTCTTCACCACACCAGACTTCACAAAAACCTTTATTGTGGAATGCAATGCCTCTGGGAATGATGTTTTTATAATGCAAGAAGGAAGCCCCCTTGCTTTTGAAAGTTGGCCACTCAAGGGAAAGGCCTTATGCAAACCCATTTATGAGAAGGAAATGATGGAAATACTACATGCATTGAAGCAATGGTGCCCTTACCTAATATGTAGGCACTTCAAGGTAAAACAAAACATGACATTCTTAAATACTTCTTGGAACAAAGACTATCTTCATAAGAACAACAAAAATAGGTGACCAGTATGTTGGGTTATGATTTTGAAATCATCTAGAAAAAAGGGAAGCAAAATGGTGTGGCAGATGCACTTTTATCCGAAAACGGGCGAGTACTTTACACAAGTTTTCAATCAAGAATCGTTTTCTGACGAATTAATTGCATAAGGATTAAAGGGATTATGAATCCATGATTATCCATGCTTGTAAACAATAATACATAACATACATGAACATAAATGGAATAAGAACACGAAAATACAAGAGAGAGACAAACGATGTTGGTAACGGAGTTCACCCCTCCTGGGCTACATCTCCAGATTCGCTTCAATTGGAATACAAATCGCTTTCATTCCTTCTTCAAAATATGTTGGGACCTTATCATAAGTGATTACATAACAAATTCCTTCTCATTCAATGTGGATTCAAGAAGACTGCTCACACTCATACCTCTTCATTGATCAAGAAGGATGATACCTTACATGAATAAGTATCTCAAAGCTTAGGAGTAGTAGCACTATGGATTTCTAACTCCGCTCATTAACTCTCCATTACTCTCCTCATACATAGGGCTCACATAAGGAATTATATAGTTTTTTTCTCACTCCCTATAATATCCGAAGTTCGAGCCCCTGCTGAATTGTAACTATGTTTATAGGCTGGTGAGTCGAGTGGTTATAAGCTGAGAGACTTATGTGTTTATTAGGCTGGTGAGCCAAATGCCAAGGCCAATGAGCCTGATTTTGTATATGTAAGTACTCGCATCATTAATAAAATTACACTATTGCGTGTAGACCGACCACGAAGAAGAGTTATGGGGAACTAAGCTCCACTAGGTAGGGTAAAGGAGGAGGGCTAAGTGTTTCGGCCTAGGGGATAAGCTAGAAGGGCTTACCTCTAAGGGAATAATATTTTATTATCATTTCCCAAAGGCTATGGTTGACTTAAGCCATGTTTTCCTAAGTTCCTAGGAAAAAGGGAACAAGTGCTAAGTGGAACTCATGTGGCTTCAGGAAGACATGTGTCAACATGGGCACATGCAGTTTATAGTTGAGGAAGCTAGTTTGTTGGGGGTTCACTTCCCATTCAGGCGGTGTTTCCCATCCTTGCATCTGGACCAGTTTCAAGTTTCCTCATGACCCTTACATTTATATGGAGGTCTGTCACCTTCCTGATTGACTAGGGATTCACACATTGAACTAGTTCTCCATCATCAATGCCTTTGTACCGAGTACAAACCTTTGGAATCCTGTAGTCGTACTTGAGTTGTTCTGTGTGTCTCTGGTGAAGCCGGACGCATTTGTATTTGTGTGATTTGTTTCGTGTATTAGCATTAGGTTGTTGCCATTTTCGGTGTCCATAACCTTTTCCTATTGTTGTCATCACCTGTATGTTAGCTTAATGTTGTTGCGGTATTTCTTAGGAGCTGGATTGAATAAGTAGGTTGTTAGGCTTGTGAGAAACTCTCCCAGGTGAGAGATTTTGCTGGGAAGTGATTTCTCCTGGAAGGGAGTCATGTAGCATCTACAGTACTCTGAGACTTCCGGTCTAGCCTGTTGTTGAAGCCCAAGGTAAGGGAGGTGTACTAGCCGATGGACATGTATTAGTGAAAGTGTACCCTACTGGGTGGAGAAGGCATGTGGGGAATGGTGTTCTGTGGGTGTAAGTGGCTCCTAGGATAAAAGATCCTTCCTGTTGTTTTGTGCAACTTCCTTGTTTTTCTTGCCAAGCCTAGAATTTCCTTTCTCAGTGGAGTTTAGTCCCATCTCAGGGGTAACCCACTGTTGAGCGTGATGAGAAGTGTGGTCTAAGGCTAGGAGGTTCATGGAAGGTCTGCACGTAGTTGGTGGTTTTACTCCAGTTAGAAGATAAGTATCATTTATGTGCTTAATTATGTATGTTATGCATGTCTGTGTTTCTTGAAATGTATCATGTGTTATGTTGCATGTGGACTTACTATCAATTCCATTTGAATCTATATGGTAGCAGTAACTCTGTGTTAATTGTTTTAACATTCATTAAAATGCATGTCATATATATATATATATATATATATATATATATATATATATATATATGAGTGTGTGTGTGTGTGTGTGTATGTATGTATGTATGTATGTATGTTCCGAGAAGTGGCGTTGCCCAACCTGTTGGTGGTCGGGGACGTTACAATTTGGTATCAAAACTAAGTGAAGTCTGTGAGTAGTGGCATTGCCTGACCTATTGGTGGTTGGTGACATTACAATTTGGTATCAGATCCATGGTTTCAACACTGATCCTGGATGGGCCATGTTAGTGGTTAACAAGACAAATATTTTAGAGTGAATTGTTTCTGAAAGGGACAAAATTCAAGGTTCAGAGTGTCTCTAGGTCCAAGGAGTGCGTCGATAGAGTCTTTGAATCAAAAAGATCAGGAGAAAGAGCTTGACTTTTCTCATAAAGGGGTGTGAAGATCTGTTGCAAGGAGTGCACAGATCCAAAATTTGACTAAGTGTCAAAGCTAACCTCTAAGGAGAAAGGGGTTTGAGAAATGAAGCTCGAGACAGATAGTGGGAAGAAATATTCAAAGGGGGAGAAACTCTCAAGGTTTAATGAGTTAACGACTATGATTCCTTCAAGAGGAAATGAAGTCGCCCCAAACCGTCAGATCTGGAAAATTTGTGGGACAGTTAGCCGTGAGATCCTTTGGAAATCTGTGGAGTAACGGAGCCTGTCTTTGTCGTCGATCCAAGAGAGAGGATACGTGGCGGGAATCCATGGACTTTGGGTCAAATTGTTCCATAGAATTAGTGTGTGTTGAGACAAGAACTTTCGAAGCCCTGAAGAGTCGAAGTGGTGATTCATGATGATGTCACCTGGAGGTGATGTGGACCTCTCCTATACCTGTAATGTGCCCCCACTTGGAATGTTGATAGATGTACTATGTGGGCCCAGAGGTAACATAAAATAGTTAAAGTTTGGTGGACCCACACTGGTGTTTATCACGATACATCAATATCAATGACCAAGAGGCATTGCGGGGACCCAAGTTGCACGGAAGTTAATTCTCCAAGGCGGTCCTGCAATCCAAACCATGGTTTTACCGAGGGGTTATGTGTCAACATCAAAAGAATTGCAGGATGAAAGACAGGTTACTTCAAACCACAAATGCATGCCCCCACAATTTGAAAAGAGTTAACTGATGTGACTATTCGGTATATTAGTTGAAGCATGGAAGCCGTGGGTCCTAATGGACGTGCACTGCCAGTTGTGAAGTCCAGATACTTGACAGTCTGGAAGGATGGTTCATAAGGAACAAAAGGAAGAACCTTATGAAGTTTCATAACACCGAAGTGACATGACATAATGATGTCACCAAAGGTGACATGGAAGTGTTAGGAGATTAATGGTTTAGGGTGTTGGGGAGGTGCAGATGTGAAATCCTCCGAAGTCCCAAAGATCCAAAGTCTTGGAACTCAGATGCCTGAGGTTCCATAGTGAGTGTCATTCATTGGATGTTGGGTAGACATGGATGGTTGATCCACCTTACTTCACGAGTTCGGTAATCCGGAACTTCGAGGGGATTGTTGTGATGTGCTTTGAAAACCTCTGAAGCTGGAGGCCCAAAGTCCCAAATAAGTGCCTATCGACCTAGCGCGTGGCCACAGCCTATGGTCGCATGGGTTGGGTGCTAAGATAAAGGGACTAGTGATCGGAAATTATTGCATAAAAAAACAGAGCTCAGAAATAAAATGGAATCTAAAAGTTTTCTTTGAATCAGATTGATTTATGAATACTATGGAATTGTTAAGGACTGATGTCCTGACAAATTTTGGTTGATTGCACATTGTGTTTGCATAGTTAATGATTATCAGAACCAAACCGAATTGCCGCAGAGTGTAGAGAATGGAGGAGGCATGGAATGCTTTCAGTCCAGAGAATGAAGCTAAAGGAATGGATGTCCATTTGGGAGTTGAAGGATCAAACTCCAATGGGCATGGAGAAGAGATAGATAATGAAGGAGACATGATGAAAATCATTGAAATATTACAGAAATATTCCCAGACTCACCGAGCAGATAACAAAAATATCATGAAAGTCAGGGATCAAAAGGGAGAATTCAAATTAAATTTGATTCAAAGCTTCGAAAGAATCAAAAAGAAGTTGGATAAGGAGAGTGGCTCAAGAAAAACGGGGAGTCGCAGGACCCCTGAGAAGAAAGGAAGATCAAGAAGCATTACCAGGTATCATCGTCACTCCCCAAAACATTCCAATAAGAGGGAGCATAGTAGTTCAAAACCATCTCCTATCAGAAATCATAGGAGATCTGGAGTGGATGAACTGAAGGGAGAAATGAACAAGATTAATCCTACTACTTTTGATGGAGAACATAAGAAAGATGAATATGTTGAGACATGGTTGTTGGGCATGAGGAAATATTTCCAACTGTATAACTATTCTTCTCATGCAGAGGGAAGAATTTCCATTTACCAACTTAAAGGAAATTCATCCATATGGTGGGAACATATTTTGCAAGTATAATACGTCAGAGAAAAGAATGTTACATGGAGGGAATTAAAGAGACATTTTGAAAAGAAGTACTTAACTAAGAGGTATTATGACAAGAAAATGAAAGAGTTCTTCGAACTCAAGTTGGGAAGTATGTCCATTGATGAGTATGAAAGAATATTCTTGGAGTTGTTGAAATATGTTCCCTTCATCAAGGATGAGACAATTAAGATTCAAAGGTATCTCAGTGGGTTGCCATCTTCCATTAGTGACAATATCCAATATGATGACCCGAAAAATATGGAAGAAAATATGAGGAGAGAAAATATCTTATATGATTAGAAAAAAGAAAAGCCTACTTTCCAAAAATATTGGGAAGACAAAAAGAAGTTTAAGAGAGAGCAGAGGAAAAAGGGAAACAAACCACCATTTTTCAGGAATATCCCTCAAGGACAACCAGGTTTTAGAGAGCCCAAGAAGGTTGAAGTAGGTGGGAAAATGCCAATACAACCACCTATGGAATGTTGGGGTTGTAAAGGAAATCATAGGTACAAATATTTCCCCCAAAGAAATGACAAAGTGAGGGTTTTCCACAGTGTTCAACTGGCAGAAATAGTGGAGGACATGGGCAGAAGTGTACCAAGGATATACACAACCCTAGACAACAAGCAAGAAGAATATCAGTCACATATGATTGAAGTGGAAGGTACGATCAACAACCAACCCATTACTATTTTAATTGATTCATGAGCTATTCATAGTTACATAGATCCTAGAATGGTGGAAAGTTTACATTTTTCAAGAAGCAAGCATGGAAAATCTTGGTTAGTGCAGTTGGCTACAGGAGCCAAGAGAAGGGTTGTTGAGTTGGTTAAGTCTTGTCCAGTGGACATGAATGGAATGAGCACAAGGGATGAATTGAACATCTTACCTTTGGGTTCCTATGAATGTCTAATTGGGATGGATTGGTTGGACCAACACCACACCATGTTAGACTGTTGTAACAAGGAATTTACTTGCATGGACAAGGAAGGAAACCCAAGGAAAGTCCAAGGAATTCCCAGAAGAGTTGCTATCAGAGAAATCTCAGTAATGCAGTTGAAGAAGTGCTACAGGAAAGGTTGTCAATTATTTGCAGCTCATATGGAAGAAGCACCTAAGGATAAGGTGTCAAATATTGAAGACCATGCAATGTTAAAATATTTTGAAGATGTATTCAAGGAGGTACCAGGACTACCTTGAAGAGAGATATTGACTTCTCTAGAAACCTGATTCCTGGAGCAGCTCCAGTGTCAAAAACTCCTTACAGAATGAGTACACCAGAGCTGAAAGAACTTCAATTGCAGCTTGAAGAACTTCTGAAGAAGGGGTATATACACCCAAGTGTGTCACCTTGGGGTACCCCAGTCTTGTTTGTGAAAAAGAAAGATGGGACATTGAGATTGTGCATCAATTTCAGACAATTGAACAAGGTGACTATTAAGAACAACTATCCTTTGCCAAGGATCGATGATATCTTTGATCAGTTGAAGGATGCCAAGATATTTTCAAAAATAGATCTTAGGGAAGGGTACCACCAGGTAAGGATAAAAGATGAAGACATCAACAAGACTGCCTTTAGAACAAGGTATGGTCATTATGAATTCACAGTGGTACCATTTGGGTTATCAAATGCACCCATTGTTTTCATGGGCCTAATGAATGGTGTATTCAGAGAATATCTAGACAAGTTTGTCATAGTATTTTTGGATGACATCCTGGTGTATTCCAAATCGGAGGAAGAGTATGAACATCATATGAAGACGATGTTGCAGGTGCTAAGAGAGCATCAACTATATGCCAAATTGAGCAAGTGCTTATTTTATCAAAAGAAAATCCATTACTTGGGATATATCATTTCAAAGGATGGGATAGCCATGGATCCTGAGAAGATAGAAGCCATCAGAGAATGGTCAGTGCCAAAGAATGTGACAGAATTCAGATCCTTTATGGGTCTAGTTGGTTATTACAGAAGGTTCATTGCAGGATTCTCAAGAATAGCTCACCCCATCACTTCCTTGAAAAGGAAGGAGAATAAATTTCAATGGACAAAAGAATGTGAGAGAAGCTTCCAGCAATTGAAGCAGTTGTTAACCAATGCTCTGATCCAAAGGATTGCATATCTGAATGAATATTTTGTAGTGTGTACAGACGCATGCAAAGAAGGACTGGGAGGAGTCCTCAGTCAGAATGGGTTTGTAATATGTTATGAGTCCAGGAAACTGAAGGATCGTGAAAAGAACTATGCAACTCATGATTTGGAATTGGCAGCCATAGTGCATGCTCTAAGGAAATGGAGGCAATACCTCATGGGAAGGAGGTTTGAACTGAGGACAGACCATAACGGTCTAAAGTATTTGTTTGATCAACCAACCTTGAATGCTAGGCATATTAGATGGTTGGAATTCCTTTGTGAGTACGACTTTGATATCAAGAATATCAAAGGAAAGGAGAACAAAGTGACTGATACACTCAACTGAAGAGTGCATGAACTACATGTTACACCCATTAGCATGTATCAAACTGATATTAAAGGCATAATTTTGGAAGCTGCAAATGCAAATTTGCAGTACCTGGAATTGGTGGCAAAGCTACAAGAAGGTAAGATGCTACAGAAAGTGGAAGATTATAAATTGGAAGCTGATGGAACATTCTTGTACAAAAATAGAATTTATGTACCTAATTCCCAGGAGTTGAGAATTATGATCTTGAAAGAAATGCATAATGTCCCTTATACTAGGCACCCTAGATATCACAAAACAGTGGAAGCAATCAAGAGCCATCACTTTTGGCCAGGCATGAACAAGGAAATTGCAGAATACATCACCAGATGTATGGAGTTTCAGAAGGTTAAAGCTGAACATAGGCACCCAACAAGGTTGCTACAACCTTTACCCATTCCTGAGTGGAAGTGGGAAGTGGTGACAATGTATTTCATCACAGGATTGCCTAGAATCGACAAGCAGCATGATTCCATCATGGTGGTGGTGGATATCTTACAAAAGCTTCCCATTTTATTCCATTGAAGACTACTCACAAGGAAACTAATGTTGTCGATACCTATATGAAGGAAGTAGCACAATTGCACGGTATTCCCAAGAAAAAATTTTCTGACAGAGACCCAAAATTCACCTCAAAATTCTGGAAAGGGTTATTCAAAGGGTTCATAACAAATCTAAACTTCAGCACAACCTATCACCCTGAGTCATATGGAAAAACGGAAAGAGTAAACCAAGTGATAAAATATATGTTAAGGATGTATGTTATGGAAAAACCATCTAAATGGGAATATTATCTATAGTTGGTAGAATTTTCCTACAATAATGGGTATCAAGCATCACTGAAGATGAGCCTGTTTGAAGCACTTTATGGTAGAAAGTGCAACATCCCAGTAATTTGGGATAACCCATATGATAGGGCAGTGGTTGGGCCAGAGTTGCTTAAGGAAATGGAAGAACAAATGTTGAAGATTAAGAAGAATTAGAAGGTTGCCCAAGACAGGAAGAAAACTTATGCTGATAATAACAGGACCCACAGAGAGTTTACAGTGGGTGATCATGTTTTCTTGAAAGTGAAAGCCAACAGAAGTTCCCTGAAGTTGGGAAACTGTTCCAAGTTGGCAGCCAAATATTGTGGGCCATTTGAAATCCTAGAAAGGATTGGACCAGTTGATTATATGATTTCATTGCCTGCATCCATGACTGTACATAATATGTTTCATGTTTCATTTCTTAAGAAATATATACCTAATCCTAATCATGTGATTGATTGGAATGTGATTCAGGTGGAGAAAGAAGGTGTCTTCCAGGTGCATCTAGTGCATATACTGGACTGGAGAAGCAAGCAACTATGGAATTGAGCCATAGGGATTGTAAAAGTCTAATGGACCTGGTACTGTCCTCAAGATGCAACATGGGAGCATGAAGATGCTATGCAGGCAAAGTACCCGCGTCTTTTTGAATATTTTGGAAATCTTGTTTTTGTTGTGTAAATAAGTTGCACTGAGGAGAGTGCAAAAATAAGGGGAAGGGGATTGTAATACCCCAAGGTCAAGCCCCTGCTGAATTGTAATTATGTTTATAGGCTGGTGAGCCAAGTGGTTGTAAGCTGAGAGACTTATGTGTTTATTAGGCTAGTGAGCCAAATGCCAAGTCCAATGAGTTTTATCTTGTATATGGAAGTACTCGCATCATTAATAAAATTACACTGTTGCATGTAAACCGACGACGAAGAATATTTATGGGGGACTAAGCTCCACTAGGTAGGGTAAGGGAGGGGGGCTAAGTATCTAGGCCTAGAGGCTAAGCTAGAAGGGCTTACCTCTAAGGGAATAATATTTTATTATTATTTCCCAAAGGCTATGGTTGACTTAAGCCATGTTGTCCTAAGTTTCTGGGAAAAAGGGAACAAGTGCTAAGTGGAACTCATGCGGCTTCAGGAATACATGTTTCAACCCGGGCGCATGAAATTTATAGCTGAGGAAGCTAGTTCATTGGGGGTTCGCTTCGTATTCGGGCGTTGCTTCCCATCCTTGTATCTAGACCAGTTTCGAGTTTCCTCACGACCCTTACGTTTCTCTGGAGGTCTGTCACCTTCCCGATTGACCAGGGATTCACGCATTGAACCCATTCTCCATCATCATCACCTTTGTACCAAGTACACACCTTTGGAATCCTGTAGTCATACTTGAGTTGTTTTGTGTGTCTTCGGTGAAGCCAGACACATTTGTATTCGTGTGAGTCGTGTTGTGTCTTAGCATTAGTCTTTTTCCATTTTCGGTGTCCATAATTGTTTCATGTTGTTGTCATCACCTGTATGTTAGTTGAATGTTGTTGTAGTATTTCTTAGGAGTTGGATTGAAGAAGCAGGTTGTTAGGCCTGTGACCAACTCTCCTAGGTGAGAGAGTTTGTTGGGAAGTGAGTTCTCCTGAAAGGGAGTCCCGTAGCAGCTACAGTACTCTGATACTTCTGGTCCAGCCTATTGCTAAAGCCCAAGGTAAGGGAGGTGTACTAGTCGATGGACTTGTATTAGTGAAGGTGTACCCTCCTGGGTTGGATCAGGCATGTGGGGAATGAGGGTCTGTGGGTTGTGGGTGTAAGTGGATCCTGGGATAAAAGATCCTTCATGTTGTTTTGTGCAACTTCCTTGTTGTCCTTGCCAAGCCTAGAATTTCCTTGCCCGGTGGAGTTTAGTCCCAGCTCGGGGACCCATTGTTGAGCGTAATGAGCAGTGTGGTCTAAGGCTGGGAGGTTCGTGGAAGGTCTGCACGCAGTTGGTGGTTTTACTCTTGTTAAAATATAAGTATCATTTCCATACTTAATTATGTATGTTATGCATGTCTGTGTTTCTTGAAATGTATCATGTGTTTTGTTGCATGTGGACTTAGTGTCAATTCCATTTGAATCTGTATGGTAGCAGTAACTCTATGTTAATTGTTTTAACATTCATT
>JASDQU011440535.1:0-14433 GCA_032191745.1 Picea mariana | reverse complement strand
CGGCCTGTTGGTGGTCGGGGACGTTACAATTTGGTATCAGAGCTAAGTGAAGTATGTGAGTTGTGGCATTGCCTGACCTGTTGGTGGCCGGGGACGTTACACTCCCTCTTAAGAAAAAGAATTAACTCCTAGATCCACAATAAATAGGATCTAATTACAAAAGAGGAAAAACAAGATCCATAAATGTAGGATCTCAAACTATCTTCAAGTACATAAAGGGAAAAGTCTCAAAACCACCCAAAGACTCCTCATCCATGTTCTTGATTATCTCAACCTATAATTGAGAATAATGGAAAATTGGTGTGAGGTGGTTTTCTCACATAAAAACCAATTTCCAAAATGATAATTTAATGATAAATACGTGAGTCTAATTCCCCTCACAAGTATTAATCATTTTACATCAATAATGAATAATAATGTATGAGTTTTTCAAAATCTCATAAAGAATAAATAATATGCATGAGCATTTCATAAGGCATAAGAATGCATGAGACCCTTTCCTCACAAAGCATTAATAAAATTCATGAGAAATATTAAACTCAAAACATATAAGTTCACCATCTTCACCACTTTGCAATTCAACGAATATAGTAAAGTCCTTCTATGTGTGGAAATTTGTCTGGATCACGCCTCCCCACAAAGAACCTTTTGGTCTCTAAAAGTATCAACTCTATATGTATGCAAATGTCCTCAAAAGGCCCATTCTTTCAAGACTCCTTCACACACGTACTTCAGAATCAAAATGAAAAGCCAACACTTGCAACCACTGCAAAGCAAATGTCTAGAAAAAGGCACACCCCTGTCTCCTTCTCCTCTATTCTTCGGAGCTAAAATGTCTAAGCCCACACCTGCATAACCTTGTAACCTGTAGCAAATGATACATGTACCACAATCTTTGGCATACCTTACTTGCCAAGAGTTTATAACTACACTCTCGGTCAATTTACAATGAATCGCCAAAATGGCTTAGGAAAATCACCTCAATCACCTGTTTACATAATGATTACAAGGAAGCCAATTAATGATTAAGGCGCAATAATAACACCTCTCACTCTCCTCACTCGAGAGTGGCTAAATAGCCATTACAATGCTTCATAATAATCTTTACATGGAAATTACATGCTTCAATAGAAAACAAAAGGCTCAAAACCTTTACATGGCCAATACATCAAAATTCAAAGGTAGTTCTAATGCCAAATATGATGCCAAAAAGATGCACTATGGCCAAAATATGGCCCTTCCATGGCAATTACATCAAATTTGAAGGCAATTTTTATGTGCCAAAATGATGCACAAAAAAGGGAAACATATATGGTTTTCAAACCCCCCTTTTACATAAATGTGCATCATGCCCAATATTCCTTTGAAGGTCATTATAGTTATGAGCAATTGGTTTTCACAACATAGAACATAAGTATAATATAAAAATCCATCTAAAAGGGCACACCAAATTAAAATTGCTAAAATACCATGAGTTTTAATTCCCCCAAGCGTTAGATCCATGAGACATAAAACCAAGGTCTTGTTCCTTCGGTGGCTCTCAACCCTTGGTTCCATGGGAAACTCTCGGTGCTCTGCAACATAACCCAAGTTTTGTCTCCCTGGCATAAACTCATGTGGTCGACGCTCCAACAAATAATCCCATGTGATCTCGGCTTTTTGACGTTGGGCGTGTCTGGTGGAGAGGCTTGGAACAACACCAAATTTGACTCTCGATCCTGTCAAGCTCAATTGTATGTGAGGGCAAGGTAGGCAGAAGACCATTGACAGAATCATACACCGATCATGAACTCATTTTGTGAGGTGAATACAAAGAAATTGTATTAACCACATGTCATTTTGTTGCCTCCTATTGGTCGTGTCACCCATAATGGAAGTTTTTCCATTGTCACCATTATGCGCAGAATCTTGGAGAGGCTTGGGGCTATGGCTCTTCCCCTCTCTATCCCTCCACTATCGAATGGTGTATATTTTTCCTCCTTGAATCCCACAACACAATCTGCCAATTTCATTCAATTTTGTGCCCAAGTTGTATCTCTTCTCCAACAATTGTCAATGGGTTTGGAGTTGCTTCTATCTGAATAACACAAGGAGGATTGCAACAACAGTGAAACCAAAAAATAGGAAGAGCGAAGATGGGGCACCATTCAATATCCACTCAGCGTTGAATACACACATCTCGAGTTTAAATAGGTTCATGTTTTCTATAATTTCAAGGAGCGATTGAGACTTGATGCAATTGTTAGTAGCTCTGTATACTTCACCTATGTACAGCTCCTGGAGATTAAGAATATCATTTCCATGGATTCGAGTCTCTGAAGCTTTGTATGAAAAATATGCTCTACCCGTCGATATTACTCCATTGTGATGATGTCATTGCATCCTTTTTTTTGTTGGAATCAAATCCAAACGAGCTCATGAGACAGGTGTATTCCTTAGAAGAATCACGTCTCAAGAATGCTCATCTTGTCAAGGGTGAAATATTTTTGGTAGTTGAGATAATAACGTGGATTCTACCACTTTTCTACCAATGATAGTGCCAACACAAATTCCACAACCACCATACCCAGCTAGAATCCAAAGTATCCTCTTCATGATCTACTGAATATAATCTCTATGCGACATATTTGGGCGTCCTTCTCACACTTTTCACCAAACGGTTTTCCCCATATCTATGTTGACATATCTCGTGAGGAGATAAATCTTTTAGAACCCTATCTGGAGGGCGATAATGTCACTGATGTGCATCACATATCAACAACTGGCTACAAAGTGGAAAGAACTTTTATAGATCCTCGACATTTGGATCGCACTGCTATTCTCGACTCCGTGTTTTGCAATTGATGGAGCTAGTTTTTGCAATGTCAAAATCTCCTTGAATGATAAGGATGTTGGCTGCAATCATGGAACCAAAGAGGGAAAACTCCAATCTCGAACGGAATCAAGCCTGGTATCGACCTGGTTTGTGTGAAGATAAATCGTAGGTATCTTTGCAACTATGGAATTTTATTCTCAGGATTACTGAGTCTCGTCCTTCATGGAATTGTTTTTACAATAGACTTGTTGGCAACCACATCATCCTCGGTTTGAAAATACTCATTGAAGGAATCATAAGAGTCATCGATCAATTTCTTTAAGATCTCTTGACAAAGAGCTCGAAAAATAATTTGCTACTGGAAAACTCAACATGATCAAGTACATGTTTTCTTCTTTCATCGCAATCTATTTTCTCAACATGCATTCACTATAGAATTGTTGCAAAGAAACCCTTTCTCTGAATCGTCGACTAGAACCTAGTTACAGGGTTTCGTGGTGAATTCGCACGAGGTCCTTATACATATTGCCTGATATAGCATCACCAAATACAGATGATTTCTACTTGGCGTAGTCATGTTGGTAGATATGTTGCCCCTTCGAACTTGGTACACCTTAAAACTAGCAAAAACAGATCAAACACAAAACTGTACAGAACTCGATGGTTCGGTGACAGATAAGAATGATATTTAACTCCAGCTACGTAGCGAAAACTAGGGATTAAAAATTCACCATAAATATGTATGGATTCACAGCAGAATCGTTGAAAATGTAGAAGATTTTTCCCAAGATGCTATTGGGTTCTACAACGAACACACGGTCCCTAATTTTTTCCTTCGACAAAATGTATTTTTGCATAACAACTCTTGCATCAAATTTCTTCTGCATGTTTTTCAATAATGGGATCCAGAAAAATTATTTGGAGGTGATTATCAAACATGCTGATAGAAAGATTTCAATCTTGCAAAAATTCCAACCATTTCTTAATAAGCCATTCAAACAGATGCTCCTTCGATAGATGATATTTTTTAAGAACTGCTTATGGGATTATTGTCGTTGGACTAACTCCTTCATTTGGTTTCTTCTTATTTGCAGGAGCTTGTACGACTCTCTTGCCATGTTTTGGATGAAGTTGAGGATGAAATTTCCATCATTTCCCAATCCAATGGCCACTCATCTCGCAATGAGTGTAGTAGTTATTTTGCTTCTCTTTTAAAAACATATCCTTGTCACGAAGACGTGAAAGAGGTTCCCTTTGCTTTGTCCCACTTTCGGTGGGCATGTTCATCTTAGCTACCCAAACTTTCTTCTTATGATGCCTAGCTACATCATGGTTAGAAAATCTAAACCATAAATCATTCTTCTTATTTTCAATGAAAGAATTTGAATGACTTTTATACCTTTCTAAATTGTCCCTAATCTGATGAGGACAAGATGGCTTGATTCCTTTCTTAGAATCTGTTGGTGAAGAGATGGTTTTTTCTTTAGCAACCTTTGAGCATGCTCCATCCTCTTCCTTTCCATAACCCAAACCTGCAAATCATGGTATTTGTACCACCTCTAATGGTTGAGTGACTCCTTGGCCATGAATGCCAAGTCCACCTCCTTTGTATCCCATCTTCGTGAGAAGATTCATGCCCACGTTAGTTGCATACTGAGAAAAAATTGAACATAGTGAAACATCATATATCTTGATTTGAGTTTTTGCATCCATGATAGAAGGATCTTTATCCTCCATTCATTCACCATGTTGCAACTTAGCCAAGAGATCATCCTTGGTTTGCAATTCAAGTTGCAATTCTTCAATAATTTCGTTGAGGACTTCTCCATGAAGCTAAGACCTCTCTTGAATCTCTTGCTTCTCTTCTTCTGCAACCTGCAAAAGCCTCCTCAAATCTGCATTTTCAACTTGAATTTTGTGATTTATATACTCTAATTCTTGAAGTATTTTTGCTTTCTTCACTTCTTTTCCCATCCTACAAAGTCGTCATCCTAGCTCTGATACCACATGATCCAAAAATGGGCGATTACTTTACGCAAGTTTTCAATCGAGAATTGTTTTCTGACGAATTAATTGGATAAGGATTAAAGGGCTTATGAATCTGTGATTATCCATGCTTGTAAAAAAGAATACATAACATACATGAACTCAAATGGAATAAGCACACGAAAATACAAGAGAGAAACAACCGATGTTGGTAATGGAGTTCACCCCTCCTAGGCTACGTCTCTGGATACGCTTCAATTGGAGTACAGATCACTTTCATTCCTTCTTCAAAAGATATTGGGACCTTATCATAAGTGATTACATAAGATATGCCTTATCCTTCAATGAGGATTCAAGAAGACTACTCACACTCATACATGTCCATTCATCAAGAAGGATAATACCTTGCATGAATAAGTCTCTCAAAGCTTAGGAGCAATAGCACTATGTCTTTCTAAATCCAATCATTAACTCTCCATTAATATCCTCCTACATAGGGCTCACATAATGTGTTATATATTTTTTCCTCACTCCCTCTTAAGAAAGAGCATTAACTCCTAGATCCACAATAATAGGATCTAATTACAAAAGAGAAAAAATAAGATCCATGAATGTAGGATCTCAAACTATATTCAAGTACATAAAGGGAAAAGTCTCAAAACCACCCAAAGACTCATCATCCATGTCCTTGATTCTCTCAACCTATAATTGAGAATAATGGAAAATTGGTGTGAGGTGGTTTTCTCACATAAAAACAAATTTCCAAAATGATAATTTAATGATAAATACGTGAGTCTAATTCCCCTCACAAGTATTAATCATTTTACATCAATAATGAATAATAAGGTATGAGTTTTTCAAAAGCTCATAAAGCATAAATAATATGCATGAGAATCTCATAAAGCATAAGAATGCATGAGACCCTTTCCTCACAAAGCATTAATAAAATACATGAGAAATATAAAACTCAAAAAATATAAGTTCACCATCTTCACCACTCTGCAATTCAACTTGGTGAATACAGTAAAGTCCTTCTATGCGTGGAAATCCATTCGGATCACACTCTCAATAAAGGATGAAGATTTTGAGACCTTTCTCTTTGCTATCTCAATCATCCAACCTGATTGGATAACATAAGCAAGGGATGAATGGAAGAATGACAAAAAAGTGTGGAATCTCATTCAAGGTTGCAGTAGGATTCTAGTGCATCAGATCTATTTACATGGAAAAATGATTCATTATGGTACAAAGATATCTTATATTTATGTAAGAACTCCCAACTCAAACAAAAGGTACTTTTGGAATTGCACACATCTCTGGTAGGAGGGAAATCATAATTTTTGAAAACCTATCAGAGGGTCAAGAAGGAATTTATTTGGGATGGCCTTAAAAATGATGTTCAAAGGTTTGTGGCAGAATGTTTGGTTTTCCAACAAAATAAGGTGGAAATAATTAAGACCCCAGATCTTTTACAACCATTATCCATCCCAAGTCAACACTAGGAGGAGGTTTCCATGGATTTCATCATAGGGTTACCAAAGTTTGAAGGAAAGATTGTCATCATGGTGATTGTTTATAGACTAACCACATACACACACTTTTGTGCACTCTCTCATCCTTTCAAAGACAATACATTTTCCACCGCATTCATGGAGACCATTCAAAAACTACATGGAATCCCAAATATTATTGTAAGCGACAGAGATCCCATCTTCACTGGACATTTTTGGACATAATTATTTTCTTGTTTGGGTACTCAATTGGCTCATAGCTCATCTTATCGTCCTCAATATGATGGAAAAAGTGAGATAGAGAAAATATGTTTGGAAGGATACCTTCATTGCTTTGTCTCTAATAAACAAACACAATGGTTCAAGTTGTTACCCTTGGCAGAATGGTGGTATAACACTTCCTTTCATACCGCAACTAAAATGACACCATTTATGGCGCTCTATGGATATCACCCACCATCCATCACTTCTTCTCTAAAATAAAAAGATAAGGTTAAAGCATTGGAAGATCACTTTGAGCATCAACAACAAGTTCTCCAACTCTTAAAGTACAACTTGAGCATGACACAAAATCGCTTGAAACAACAAGCATATCAACATCGTAGTGAAAGAAGTTTTGAAGTAGGGGATTGGGTATTTTTAAGACTACAACCATACAAACAAATGTCCCTCAAGCGAGCTAAGAAGGATATAAATTATCATGAAAGTACTATGGCCCTTATAAGGTGTTGCAAAAGGTTGGTACTATGGCATACAAATTGGAGCTTCCTACATCTTTGCGAGTACACCCAGTTTTCCATGTTTCATGTGTTGGGTATGTGTTATATTCTTTGCACGACTAGCTCTAGTCATTGCTACATTGTGTTGGGCGCACAGGGGGAGAGATATCCCCCATGCATGAGGGTTCTAGGGTAGCTCCCCTGAGAATTTTTTTTCCTTGGGAAATGTGTCATTTTTTTGCCTCATTTTTCGTGTCAGCTCGATTTTCGTGTCCATTGTTGATCATTTTTTCGGCACATGGTTTTTGTCGATGGTTTTCTATTTCCAATTAAGGAATCAGAGTTGTTGACTAATCCAGGTCATTGGGTTACGGTTTTAGATTCCACTGGCTCCTATATGTATATTGTATTGTAAATAATCTATCACTATGAATGAATATAGAATATGTTGGTTTTCCCAATTTGGGTTTTTGGGGAAAAAATCTTTGTATAATGTGTGCAGTTTCCATTGTATCTTTTCTATTCTTTTATTGAAAATTTGATTGCAGTAAAATATTGTACAAGGTTAAAATCTACATTTGGTATCAGAGAGAGGTTGGCTTCAGGGGGACGCCTTTGTGGTCAAGGGTTTGGCTCGGGACTGTGATAAGCCTTGTTACAGTGGGAGATCTTTGGTATTGATTTTTTAGGTGAAAAGAAATGATGAGCAATTCGAAAATGGAGATCGAAAAGTTTAACGGGAAAAGTTTTGAGTTGTGGAAGCTCAAGATGGAATATCTATTGGTGGAAATAGATCGATGGATCATGGTGGATCCAGGTATTGCACCTACGGGAACTTCAGAAGATGACTGGAAAAAGTTGGATAGGAAGGCGAAGAGCACAATCCGATTGCATCTCTCAGATTTAGTATTATTGAATGTGTCATAGGAAGCTACATCCAAATATTTATGGGATAAGTTGGGGAAGTTGGGGAAGTCTAAGTCCCTACTAAATAAAATTTTCTTGAGAAAGAAGTTGTATAACCTGAGGATGAGAGATGGAGACTCAGTGGTAGAGCATTTGAACACCTTCAATACTGTGGTAAGTCAGTTAGTATTTGTTGAGATTAAAATTTTAGATGAAGATACGTGTATCAGTATACTATGCTCTTTACCAAACTCGTGGATAGTCTGGTTGTGGCCATAGATAGTAATACAACTGCCTTGAATTTTGATGAAGTGGTCTCATCCTTGTTGTTGGAGGAGATGAGATGAAAGAACATGGAAGGACAGAGCACATATGCATTATTTGAAAGAGGAATCTCCCGAGAAAGAAATAGATCTAAGTCCTCAAGTGGGAGATCTAAGTCTAAGGGAAGATCTAAATCTCCCAAAAATTTTGTAAAGGTATGCTACAGATGTGGAAAAGAAGGACACTACAAGAAGTAGTGTAGATCCAAAATTGAGAAAAAGAAGGGGTTTGAAGAAGCTCCTTCTACAGAAGAAAAGACCTCCAAGGAAGAAGGAGGGGATGTGTACTTGGCTTCTTCAAGCACACAGGCAGATCATGAGGCATGGTTGGTTGACTCTGGTGCATCCTTTCATATGACTCCTCATAGAGAGTGGTTCTATGATTATGAAAGGTATGTTGGAGGTAATGTTTTCCTAGGTGATGACTCGACAACCAGAATCATAGGATGAGGAAAATTCAAGTTGAGGCTCATAGATGGAAGGATCAGAACACTACCTGGTGTTCTGCACATCCCAAGATTGGCCAAAAATTTGATTTTTGTAATAAAAATGGATGATGCAGGGGTAAAAACAATATTTGAAAAGGAAACCTGCAGGATGGTTCGAGGAGCAATGGTGTTGTTGAAGGAAGTTCAGTTTGGAACTCTGTATAAGATGCAAGGAAGCACTATTAGTGATGGGTGTAATAGTTCCATTGTTCCTAATATTGGAGTTGAAGAAGAAATAACTCCTACAGTCTCTGGAGAAAAGGTTATGTTGTGGCATCAAAGACTGGCGCATATTGAAGAGAAGGGTCTTCGACTACTACACGATAAAGGTATGGTTGAAGGTTTGTCTAACTGCTCTCTGGATTTTTATTTATATGAACATTGTGTATATGGGAAGTAGAATAGGGTAAGATTCCCCTATGGTGCAACGAGGGCAGAAGGAATTTTATAGCTAGTTCATAGTGATGTGTTTGGACCTATGTCGGTTCCATCATTGGGAAAATCTGTGTACTATGTCTCATTTATAGATGACTTCTTGAGGAATACTTGGATACATTTCCTTGGGAGTGAATATGAAGTATTTGACAAATTTAAAGATTTTAAGGCTCTTGTTGAGAATCAAATAGATAAAAGAATTAAGTTATTGACGACAAATAATGGCGGAGAGTTATGGGGAATGAATTTGAAGAATTCTATAAGAAGTGTAGTATAGCAAGGCAAAAGACTACTCCATATACACCTCAACAGAATGAAGTTGCAGAAAGGATGAACAGGATGCTGATGGAAAAAGCAAAGTGCATGCTCAGTGGTGTCGGGTTAGGGAAAGAATTTTGGGTTGAGGCATTGGGTATTGCATGTTACCTAGTCAACATATCACCTTCTCTCAAACATCTCAAGGTATTTGGTTGTCAGGCCTATGTTCATGATCCAAAGGAAAACAAGAGTAAGCTAGATAACAAGGTTGAAGAGTGTATCTTTATTGGGTATAAATATGGTCTCAAAGGTTATAATCTTTGGAACCCATAAACTAACAAGGTAGTGTATTGTTGAGATGTGGTATTTAGAGAAATGAAGGATGTTGTTAAAAATAAAGTCCTACCAAGTAAGGAAGAACCAGAGAAAATAGAGTTTGATTTAAAGGATGATGAATCAAACTCTACAGAAGAACATGAATCAGAAGAAGAAGATCATCATACTCCATTATTGAGGAGATCGGTTCAAGAAAGAAGGCTACTGGAAAGGTATAATCCATCTAATTTCCATTCAAATGTTGATTTTTCTATTACTGATGATGATCCTAGAACTATCATGGAGGCAGTGGATTCAGAGGATGGAAAGCTATGGAAAAAGGCCATGGATGAAGAAATGGCAGCCTTGGATAAGAATGAGGCTTGGGATCGAGTGGAGTTTTCAACTGGAAGAAATCCCATTGGAAGAAAATGGGTATTTAAAAAGAAGTTGAATGCAGAAGGCAAAGTGGAGAAATGAAAATCTTAGTTAGTAGCAAAGGGTTATTCCCAGGTTGAGGGAATTGATTTTGATAAGATTTTTTCGCCTTTTGCCAAGTCAACTTCTATAAGATTTATGTTGTTTTTTGTTGCTACATTTGATTTTGAAGTAGAACATATGGATGTGAAGACAACATTCCTACATGGGGATCTGGAAGAATAAATCTATATGAAGCAGCCATAAGGATTTGGTGTGAAGGGAAAGGAGTTGGTATTTAAGCTAAAAAAGTCCCTGTATGGTTTAAAACAATCACCAAGGATGTGGTATCAAAATTTTGATACTTATATGATGGGACTTGGCTTCACAAGAAGAAAAGAGGATCACTATGTGTATTTTAAATTAATTGGTGATCATTTGATTAATTTGGTCTTGTATGTGAATGACATGTTTCTTATAGGAAACAACAAGGACATTATATAAGATGTGAAATCTCAGTTGTCCTCTAAATTTGACATGAAGGATCTCGGTGATTCAAATTTCATTTTGGGCATGGAAATTAAAAGAGATCGGAAAAGGAGGAAACTCTGGTTAAATCAGAGAAAATATGTCGAGACAATATTCCAAAAGGTTTAATATGCAAGAATGCAAACCGGTCAAGGTCCCTATTCATGTTGGTGTAAAGTTATCTATGGATCACTGTCCCAAGACAAAGGAAGAGGAGGAGGACATGTGTCTTGTTCCATATGTGAGTGTAGTTTGTAGTTTGATGTATGCAATGGTCAGTGCTAGAACATACATTGCACATGAAATGGGATTTTTGAGCATGTAGATGTCAAAACTAGGGAAGGAGTATTGGACAACAGTAAAAAGGGTTTTTAGGTATTTGTGTGGCACTGCTAGCTATGGATTGTGCTACCAAGGAAGACCAGGATTGGATAGAGTGTTGGACATACATGGATTTGTGTATGTATACTGGGATGGAGATATGGATCGTAGAGGATCTACAAGCGGGTATGTGTTTAACCTGTTTGGAGGAGCAATCAATTGGATGAGCAAGCGACAGGCTGTAGTGGCACTTTCAACTACAAAAGATGAATACATGGAAGCCACCCATGCAAGTAAAGAAGTAGTATGGTTACAAATATTGTGTTCAGGTATTGGGTTGGTACAACAAGCTATAAGGATAGATTGTGACAGTCAGAGTGCAATTTTTATAGCGAAGAACCAAATTTATCATTCAAAGACGAAGCATATTGATATTCAATATCACTTTGTGAGAGACATGGTTGAAGAAAAGAAATTCTTGTTGATAAAGGTGGATACTCTAAAGAATGTTGTAGATTCATTAAAAAAATCTATGAGCACTGAGAAGTTATCTTGGTGTAGAGGATCCATGGGCATTGTTGCCCTGGATTTTTGGCTATGTAACCCTGTATGAAAAGAAAACAACAAGTGGGAGAATGTTGGGTATGTGTTATATTCTTTGCACGAATAGCTCTAGTGTTTTTTATGTTGCGTCAGGTGCGCAGGGGTTTGGGGGCAACGACCTCGAGAAATTTGTTTGCCTCGAGAAACGCATCACATTTTTCCTCATTTTTCATGCCACCTCTATTTTTCATGTCCATTGTTGGGTGGTTTTTCAGCACATGGTCTTTGTTGATGGTTTTCTATTTCGGGTTAAGGAATTAGGGTTGTTGACTAATCAGGTCATCGGGTTAGGATTTTGGATGCCACTAGCTCCTATATGTATATTTTATTGTAAACAATGTATCACTATGACTGAATATAAAATATGTTGATTTTCCTGGTTTGGGTTTCCAAGGGAAAAATATATGTGTAGTGTATATTTTCCATTGTATCTTTTATGTTCTTTTATTGAAAATTTGTTTGCAATAAAATATTGTACAAGGTTAAAATCTACATCATGCTTAAAGAAGGTTATAGGTGGCAAGATCCCAGTTCAAACTATATTGTCAGAACTTGACGAGGAAGGAAAAATCATATTGGAGCCTGAAGCTATCAATGGCAAAAGAATTCACCAGCTGAGGAATAGATCTATTTCAGAGTATCTCATTAAGTGGAAGAAACTACTTGCTGAAGATTCCACTTGGGAAGATGAGACTTTTATACAGAAGCATCCAGAATTACTCAAGCATTGCAGACAACAATTGTCTAAAGGGGAGGGTCATGTTAATCCCTAAATAGTGGTGCATTACCCCTTAATTGGGGCATATTACACTAGTATTGTTATTTATTTATGTCATCTTGGGTCCATTAGTTGTAATTGTACCACCTAGTCTCCTATATATACCAAGGAGGTTTCCCTTGTATTTGTGAATTCATATGATGTATAAGGAGGTTTCTCCCTCAAAGAGGATTATTATCTAGATTTCTCTCTTTTTCAAGGCGTTGAGTACTTATTATGAGGTTTTTATGCTATTGTTATATTTGTTTCTTAACATCTATCATGTGACTCCAATGAGAAGGAAATCCTCCAAGGTTGGAACCTTCAAATAGATCCCTCAGCTCCTCAAGTCAACATGTGTCTCCACCATGATCACAACCCGAATTTTTGGGCTCACCCTCCATCGAGATTCCTCAAGATAAACTTTGATAGATCATCCAAAGGGAATCCTGGTTCGACTGGCTTTGGCTTTATTTTCATGAACGACCAAGGATCAGTTCTACATATTTCAGCAGGCAGCCTTGGTTATGATTCGAATAATGCAACAAAGCTTTGGGCCCTTATCAAAGGCCTCCTACTAGCCCAACAACATAGCTACAATCAAATTTTCATAAAAGGGGACTCCCGGGTAGTTCTAAATATGTTATCTAAGCTTCTCAATGGCTCTGCTCCAGAAAATATTTCTCCAAGCTAGAGGCTTCTTCATAACCTAGAACTCCTACATTCTATCATACAACCTCATCAAGTTTTAATTCCATCACACATCAAACGAGAAGCCAACAAAGTGACATACAAGCTAGCTAACATTGTGGTCTACCACATAGAAGGGGATCTATTCCACGATTCCTCTCAATACAATGATCACCCCATTCTTTTGGAATGCATATCCCTAGCACGCACAACTTACTCCCCCCAAGATGGGGTGCCTTCCAACGCATAACACATATGAGTAAACACAGGGAATTAAGGAATCCCTCAACATGGCTCTCTGATCCTCAAGCCAAAAGAGAGGGAGGAGGTTTCAAGCTACCATCGCTCCAAAACATTCAAGGAATTTCGTACATGGGTAGATTTCGCTCCAAGGGAATGTTGCAGACCTGCACGGTGGAGGAAACTCATAAATTTTGGTACCAGGAGATTAAGTCACCATTAACAACCATGGCGCGGCCGACGGGGGATGAATTAAGGAAGCATAGTGCTTGGGAGAAGCATCATTTTGTTTTCTCTCTCTATGTGGTGCATTATTGTATGTGTGGAGAACAATGGGTCTGGATCCAGGAAATTCAAATATGGGAGTCTTTCATTTATGTGCTCAACATGCCAAGGCAACAAGGTTGGTCAAAGCATGGTAGGGGAGAATACATTCTAATTGGTCGACATCTCTCCTTAATCACGAGTAGTGATAATTCATACAAAAACAGGAAGTGCTCCATGTCTCTTGCACTCAACTTGGCCTTGGCGCACCAACAAGACAACAAACATACCTCAACTGATTGGGGTTGTAAAATTGAATGTTTCGACAAACATGGGAGATCTCTAGGTTACACTCCAAAATCATTCTCAAGGTAGACTTCTTCAAAGAGCCCAACACAAACCTCTCCTCGTGATCACTCCAGTTGCACCCATAGTGCTCTGTTGTTAAGAAATCCAGTCAATCGCCCATTTGAAGCACCCTCCTTCGGCAAGCCCAGTGCATCTATCGAGGAGGACTCTCATCACATCTTTGAGGCCATGTCCACAATATAACAACTGATATTCGAGCTTTAGAGCGAGGTTTTCAACATCAAATTTTTCCTCGAGCTCCTAGAACAATGCATTTCTTTGGCGATGGAATTGAGCACCAATCGAGATGTCTCATCACCTCTAGCAATAGTTGGAGCTCTGAAACCCATCCTCCTTCCTCCGAGACAGAATTGATGTAATGTCCCCCACCTCTTAGAGAGGTGATGAGGAGACTCAGTGGCCTGGGCACCCCCACTAGGTCATAGTCTCACACTGAGGGGGGGAAAAGTCAAGAAGTTAAAAGTTATATTTTTAAGTTGACTTAAGAA
>JASDQU011440532.1:21021-33772 GCA_032191745.1 Picea mariana | reverse complement strand
TTTCTCCTATTTATTGTAATTATTTTTTTGTAAAAGGTGATCTTGTAAAAGAGATTATCTTAAATCTCTTATATTTTATTGAAATATTTGGGCATAAATTTTGTGTAGGAGGGTTGATTCAAAGACTGGAAGTTTTATGCAAGGGATTACATTGTAAGAGGGTTGATTAAAAAAAGGAGGTTTGATTATAATTGCACAAGTGTTGCACTCCTTTATTGTACTCAAACAGTAATAAAAAGATAATTTTTGATGGTGGTTGAGTCCCATTTTTTGGGATAAGTGCTTTCGTCTCGAGGTGAAGTGGGACACATTGTGCTGATTTTTGCATATTCTCTCTATCTCTCTTACTTAGTCTCCAATGGCGACAAGCAATATTGAGTTACCTAAACTTCTTGGCACAAATTATTTTTATTGGAGCGAACACATGCAACCCATATTTATCACTAAAGATTTATGGGAACTTGTAATTGATGGATATGTTATACCTTCCGATGAAGAATTTAAAGCATTGAATGTTGATGAAAAGCAATCTCTAAAGGAACTTATAATGAAGGATAATGAAGCACTTTCTTTGATAGGGAGCGCAATTGAAGAATCTTTATTTCCAAGAATTAGTGTTGTAGAATCATCCAAGCAAGCATGGGATATCTTAAATAACACATATGAAGGTGTGGTTGTAGCTAAATTACAAACATTAAGGCACAATTTTGAAAATGCAAATATGCATAGTAATGAATCCATTCATGATTACATCACAAAAATGCCAGATCTTGTTAATCAAATGAGGTCATTAGTTGAAGATATTCCAGAAAGAAGACTACTTGAGAAAATTTTAAAAAGTGTTTTACTCAAATTTTAGATGGTCACCACCAATATTATAGTCTCCAAAGATTTAAACACAATAAAAATTGATGAATTGGGTGGCTATTTGCTAATTATTGGAGAAAGTAATCCAATTGAGGAAATGGAACATGCTCTTTTTAGAAGGCATAGAGGAAGTGGAAGAAGCAGGGGTCAATATCAGAATCATAATAGACATCCACAATAGTGACATAATTATCAAGGAAATGCATCCAGGAGGAAGAAGAAGAAGTCCAAGTTAGTTAAGAGGAAGAAGTAGAGAAGGATCTTGTGGAAGAGGAAGAGGAAGAGATGGATCTCGAGAAAGACAAGGACCACATTGTTATTAATGTCATAAGTTTAGTCATCTTGAAAAAGATTGTTATGCAAAATTGCGAGATATGGAACATAAAGGCGCCAATACAGTTGTTGAAGAAACTAGGAATGAGAAGTTGTTCATATCAAGTTTTATGGCACATAATGAAGAAAGTGAAGCTTGATATAATGGTTCAGGATGTTCAACTCATATGACATCTCAGGAGGAGTTGTTTGCTAGAATAAATGACAATTATTCTATTAAAGTTATATTTGGTGATGATAGAGTTTTTGAAGTTAAAGAGTAAGACACAGTTGCAATTCCAATATTGCATGGAAAGAAGAAGTTTATTGATGACATAGTGTTGACATCAACAATGGAGAAGAAGCTACTTTCTGTAGGACAAATGATGGAGCAAAACTACAAGTTAGTGTTTGACAATAAAGAGTGCTTAATCATGGATAAGTTGAATAAAAATGCAGTAGTAGCAAGAGGAGAAATGTCTGAAGATAGAATTTTCAAGCTTTCTTTTGATTCAAGTAACTCACACAGTTTGAATGTTACAGAAGAAATAAATAGCAGGCTTTGGCATTTAAGGATGGGACATTTGAATTTTGAAAGTTTGGTGTTGTTAAGGAAACATAACATGGTGAATGGTCTTCCTTTTATCAAGATGGATGGTGAAGTATGTGAAGGGTGCATTTTTGGGAAACAATACATGGAAAGTTTCTCAAATAGAACATGGAAGGCTAGAGAACCTCTAGTTCTAGTACATTCAGATTTGTGTGGTCCAATGGAGACATTGTCTTTTAGATAGGCATGCTATTTTCTCACCTTCATTGATGATTATTCCAGGAAAACTTGGGTGTATTTTTTGCAGGAAAAGTCTGAAGTGTTTACTAATTTTCTTGAGTTAAGGCTTTAGTTGAAAAGCAATGTTGTTTGAAAATTCTCACCTATGAACTGATAATGGGGGAGAATACAAGTCAAATATATTTTTGAATTATTGCAGGAATAATGGAATATAGTGAGAGTTTACCAATTCCTTCTCTCCTCAACAAAATGAAGTTGTAGAAAGGAAACACAAGACCATAGTTGAAATGGCTCGGAGAATGCTAAAAACTAAGTCTCCTGGAAATGAATTTTGGGTCGAAGCAGTTCATACAACAATTTACATTCTCAACAGATGTCCTACGAGAGCAATATTGAATTTCACTCCAGAAGAAGCATGGTCAGAATACAAACCAAATGTTGCACATATGAAAGTTTTTAGTTGCATTGCATATACACATGTTCCTAAGGAAAATAGGAGAAAATTAGATGATAAAGGTGTGAAGTGCATTTTTATTGGATATAGTATTGAAACGAGAAGTTATAGGTTGTTTGATCCTCAAGCAAACAAGGTTATAATAAGTAGAGATGTTGTGTTTGATGTAGGGAATTTATCAACCAAAAATTGTACAATTTGAATTAAGAAAGGATGAAGTGGGTATTGGTGATGAATCGAATTCTAAGTCAGTAAAGGTAGATGAAGTCAAGAAGAAGCCTAAGTGGTTTGAAAGGGGTCATTCAGAAAGCAATATGTTGGATAGAAATTTTGAAAGTAGAATTATTTGATCCCAAAGTTGTCTTGTGAATTTTTCTCTTATGACACAAGTAATGAAGATGGATGAACCATAGAATTATGTAGAAGCATCAAGAAAGGAAGAATGGAATGAAGCTATGGAAGCAAAATTGAATTCCTTGGTGAGAAATGATACATGGGACTTGGTCAGTTTACCAAAAGGAAAAGATGTAATTGGTACTAAATGAGTTTATAAAACTAAGTATAAATTAGATGACACAATTGATAAGTATAAAGCCCGTTTAGTTGCAAAAGGTTATGCACATAAGAAAGGAATTGATTATATAGAGACATTTGCTCCAGTGGAAAAGTTGGACACAATCAGGAAAAGTTGGACACAATTTTTCAGATGGATGTTAAATGAGCTTTCTTGAATGGTCATGTGGATGAAGAAATTTACGTAGAGCAGCCAGAAGGTTTTGAAGTTCCAGGTAAAGAAAATTGTGTTTACAAGTTGAAGAAGGCCTTGTATGGTCTCAAACAACCGCCAAGAGCATGGTATTCTGGAATTGATAAATATTTTCAGAATCATGGCTTAGTTAAAAGTTTATCTGAGCCCAATCTCTATATTTTTCAGTCAGGATAGGACATTCCGATAGTTGCATTATATGTTGATGATTTGATCTACACAGGGAACAATGCTGAACTATTTCAAAAGTTAAAGTCACATATGATTCTTGAATTTGAGATGACGGATCTTGGTGAGTTGCATTATTTATTGGGTATTGAAGTTTGGTAGAAGGAAAGTAGCATTTTCATGTCACAAGCCAAGTATACTTGGGATATTTTGAAGAAGTTCATAATGTTGAGTTGCAAGCCAGCAACAACTCCTTTGGAAGTCGGGTTGAATTTATACAGACACAATGACTCCAATCCAACTGATGTTACTCTATATTGTCAATTGGTTGGAAGTTTGATCTACTTGACTACAACTCGACCAGATATATCTTTCGCAGTTAGTATGGTATCAAGATTCATGGTAGAACCCAAGGAATTGCATAGGAAATCAGTTAAGAAGATTTTGCGATATTTGCGTGGTACATTTGGCTATGGTTTATATATAGATCTACAAAAGATTTCAGGCTGATTGGTTATACACATTCAGATTGGTATTCATTTAGCATGGGCTCAACAACAGTTTTTTGGAGTATTAAAAAGCAACCTATAGTTTCTCTCTCCATAACAGAAGCAGAGTATAAAGCCGGAACGACCACAACTTGTGAAGCAGTGTGGTGAAGAATTCTGGAGGATCTACATGAGCAGCAAGATCGACCCACTGAGTTGATATGTGATAATCAAAGTGCTATTCAAATGACCAAGAATCCATTTTTTCACAAGAAGACCAAGCACATTGATATTCAGTGTCATTTTGTTCAAGATTTGGTTTAGCAAGGTGTGATTGAGATCGTGTATTGCAGAACAGAAGAATAGGAAGCATATATATTCACCGAAGCACTACCAAAGGAAAAGTTCTGCAGATTCAGAGATGATCTTGGAATATTTCCAAATGATCATTATGGGGGAGAAATGTTGGAATAATGATTCATTTGTATGTTCTAGATTTAATTATTGTTTATGTAATCATCTCATAGAGATATTTGTGAGCTTGAGATGAGAAATTTGTGAGATTGAGATCAGATTTGTTGAGTGAATTAAGGAGTGCTTGTTGAGAGATTGTAGGAGATGATAGCTTCCTGATACATCTGTTCACATGAATAAATATATGCTTTGGTAATGAGAAAGATTGAGCTTGGTGTGCATTATTGTTAAATTTATTTGATCCATATTGCTGGTATATAATTCTTCACAATATGTCTCGTGGCACCTGCATCTATATACAATGCCTCTTTAAAGTTTAGGTATGTTTGGTTATAAGTAAAATAATAAAAAACATATGCAATCTTCCTTTTCTTTCTCACTACTATTACTTCTAAACTCTCCTTTTCAGTATAACTGCTTGAACTCCTTGCACCTCCCATGCACCCCGACAAACCCTGATTTCAAAAATATTTTATCGCTTTACTTGCGTCTGCACGTGTCTCTGCAGCTCAACCCATGAACCTTGGCTACTTGGGGCATGGTTGATATGACTAGGAGAGACATGTATCCTTACCATACTCGCTAATTCTGTTACTTGTCTGTTAGGGGCATAGCTGGGGTTGGTATCCTGAGTTGAGTGGACTATTGGCTTGCGTGGGCATCTAGATTGAGACTCTATTGCAGCTATACCAGGAAACCTTTTTCGGTCAGGCAGGAATGCGTTTCTGGGCACTAGAAGCCAACACAAAAACATTTTCGAAACTTCTGGAAACTGCTGAGTTGTTTCTTGGCATTTTCTAAAATCTTTACCTGAAACTCCTCGAAGTATCCTGCTCCACATGCTGATTTTTTTCATTTTTTGTTTTATGCGGAAACAAAAAAAGGGGTTGGTCGTCCCAATGCTGGCCTAGAAACCCTAAAACGAAAAAGAGATGGGAAATAAAGAGAGTTTGAGGGTTCTGCAATGGACGGATTGTTTGATATTGTTCACTTGCCTATATAGTGGAGGAAGTGCATCCTTCATTGCGACTAGATGATGATGATCTTGATCTTGATGTGCCACCTGAGAGTAGCCATGCAGTTCATGGCTGAATAATTCCAGATTTCTTTAGACTTTTACTCTTTAGTGCTTGAACTTCAAACTTTAAAGTTAAAACTTCAAAACATTGTCATTCATGACTTATTGGGCATTTTTCCATTTTGATATATAAAGTTGTGATTTTGTTTCCTGTTAATTATGAAACAATATGCAATGTCCATCATTTATGTTGTATGGTGGTGTGCAATATGAAATTACTAATTATGAGTTTTGAAATTATCATTTGAGATTAACATTTATGGAATTGAGTCTTGTTTTTTTAAAGTTCCACCAAGTTTCCGGGATAGAGGGATGTGGGAACGGGGAAACACATTGAGGGGATGTGTGACACCCTCCAAATTTTAAGAAACATTATGGGAAATCCTAAGAAAATAAATATTTATATATATCAGAAATAATGATGGTTCACAAACATGAAAATTGAAGGCATAAAAGAAATATTTACATTCACTTTATGGTATTAATTTTTTTGTCATTTTTTTTTTAAATTGATTTTTTCCAAGGGTGTAAGGAAAAAATGATGGGGGAACACCCAGGAGGAACCCATAAAAGGGAAACACCCCCCAGCACACACCCCCCGTGTTTCCCCAAAAAAGGGACATGGGGAAACACCCCCCAGCCCAACCCCGCATGTTTCACCAAAAAGGAGATGTGAGGAAACATCCCCCATTGAGTTTCCCGTTCCCAAAAACATGATGTGCCCCCCACCCGGGGAGTGCATCCCGGTGTAACACTGTCGTTTTGTAATAGTTCTAATTTTTTAATCTAAATAATTCATTTAAGGAATCTTCTTCCTGTTTTCAGTGACCGTTTCCTAAGTTTCTTGTTGTTTCGTATGAAGGCTACCTTTGTTGTTTCCTATATTTTGGGTCCTCACCATTCTTTTTTCCAGAAACTCATTTTCTTTCGTGTCCTGTTTTCTGTTTCCAGAACTTTTATTGTCCTACCTTCCTCATCAAATGTACTATATCTGGCACACTGGCATCCCGACAACCTCCTCTATTAGAAAGGAAAATCACCGTAACCTGTCACCTGTAGTTTAAGACATTTTAACCCTTGCCACAGCAGCACTTGCTCCTGCACCTAGTTGCACCATGCAGCATTAATAGATTCCCTTCACTTTATTCTCCAGTGTCCACCATTGCTCTGGGGTTGACTTCGGAAAGAACAAGATTGAAAATCACATATGGGATATACTGATTGCTATGTACAAGCTATCTGGATCTCCCTGTCCTGACCCCTTTCTCCTAGCTAATGTTTGACCATTGCCTCCAGTCATACCTCCAAATTTTGGATGGTCGTTTTGACCCACCTTGCTAAATGATGATGCATCTATCACATGTATTTGGATATATTTTAAGCTTTAGGCCAATTTCGGGTGGAAAGACCCGTTTTGAGTTGAGAGAGATCATTTTATGGAGTTAGTTTTTGGTATGCAACTATGCTCCTTTGAACCTGAAACAAAGGACCACTTCATCTTCCAATGCCAATTCTTTTATAGGATGATATCTTACTTTTTTTATTAGGGAGGTCGTCTTTTACTGGCACAGACTTTCAGATCAAGGGGACTGACTAATGCCACTTTTCTATCCTATGCATGACAGCTTGGGTAGAAAGCACTGTATTGATCTGAATGAAATAGGACAGAGCAGCTAGTGCACTACTCATTGGTGGCACTAGCATCCAACAAACCTAACAGGAGGGTATGAGTCATGACATTTACATGAAGTCTCATTTTTGAGGGTACAGAGCACTCCAAGTCGGGAGCAACATATTACAAAATTCTTCCTCTCTAATTTGGTTATGGGTGTAAGGGGAGGCACTGTTATAGTCTTAATCTTACCTCTGAATCATTCAAGCAAACTTCAGAGAGTCTGATCAGAAACCCTGCCAGCTTGAGGACATACATCGGATTCATGGCTATGCATCTGTATATATTTTTTGTCTGTTTTTATACTTATATGTTTATTTCCAGCTAATTATTTATCTGTATATGTTTATGTTTACTTTTGTACTTTGCGTTTATTTCCAGGTAATTTGTTTTTAGTTTCTATTTTTTAAATGGGGCAAAATGTCATGTGTCCTTAGTACCTAGTCTGGTTGAATGATATAATGTATTTTCAATCCCATTAGCCACTCTTGTCGACCGTTCAACCTTAATATAATATTTGATTCTTTCTTGCTAACATATAAGTTGAGTTGGTTTAGAAGCTCATAAAGGTTCAGTTAATATCTCCAGCTTATAATGTTGACTATTTTTCACAGGTGAAAACTGAAAGCGGTTCAAGGATAAAGCCTGGCAGTGGTGGTTTATACAAGAAGTGGAAGGAGCGTTCGCACATGCATATATCTGCTCATGGACAAGGGGATGATAATCATGCTGAAGGCAGTGAAGGTGCAGCAGGTACAATTTAGTGCAATGTTTTTTCCTTCCTAAACAATCTATGCTTTAAATTTCTCTGCCTTGCCTTTTATATAATTGCAATCCCTTGGACAAAAGTAGCCAGTTTTCTCTGCTTACGATATTAGGTTACATGCCTACTCCAATGGTTTTAACTTCCAAGAAAGTTTTATTCCATGACTTGTAGTTTTCTGTAATCTTATATATATATATATATATATATATATATATAAAGCATTGGCATCTTTAAAGCAGGTGTCCCATAGGGTGGGGGCCACACCCCCCACGTTTCCCACGCACCCGGGAGGGGGTGGGGGCGCTTGGGGAAACATTTCCCCACGTCCCCCTTCTGGGGAGATGCGGGAAGATGTAGGGGGGGTGTTGGAATTAGGGAGAAGAAACAAAAGGTATATCCTTTTTAAATTTCTGAAAAACTAGATCAGCAAGATCATAGTGGATCTTAAATAAAACTCAGGGCATAAATCATTAGGAAGACAGTAGATCTGAAACTTAGATATCTAAGTAAGCAAATCAATAGATCAAGTTTCTGAGCAAGCAAAACAATAGATCTAAACCATCTGAACAATATTCATGAGTATTTACATCAATTAGATCTGAACTAATGGATCTAAACATTAAGCATTTCAATATAGTAGATCTGAACAGTATAAAGCAATATAGCCATAGAATTATTTCTGAACAATTAGACCTGAACCATAAGACTATTTCTGAGTGTGCTAAGTCAATAGATCAGAACATAAACAATAGATCTAAGTACAAGCAATGAAATAAAACCGAAGTAGCCACTTACCTCTGAGTTATAAAGGAGAGCTTGACTCACTTGAGGAATGATATGCCATTAAAGATATGCTCAGAAAAAGTCTAAGGTTCATGGATCAACCTCAATGGGTTAGATCTCCATCATGAGAAAATGTATGACTGATTGCCACCAAGGAAAAACCTCATTCAAAAACTACTAAACCACACACATGAGACTGGAAGCAAAACCCTCATGCACACTGAAATTCCATGAATTCAAACTCCCATATAATAGCAGGGTTTGTGACTGTCTTAGGTAGTGAGGCTGTGGCTCAAAGGAAAGGGACAGTTCTGAGCTTGAGAGGCCACTAACAGCCCTAATAAATTCTGTCCAAAAAATTACCAAACTGCTACACATAGACAGAAGTAATAACAGTCCCAAGGCTGCCCTATCAGCATACACCACCAGCAAAATCAAAGAGGACAGCAGCAGCCTTCAAGTGGCACAAAAAGACAGCGGCATCATAAACAAAGTGGCACCAACAAAACATTATGACAGCGGCAGCCTAAACAAAGTGGCACCAACAAAAATATAGTGTTCCACGGGGACGCGTCCCCTGGGGTGGGGTGCACGCCCCCCACGTTTCTCATGCATCCGGGACGGGGGTGCTCTTGGGGAAATGTTTCCCCACGTCCCCCTTTTGGGGAAATTCGGGGAGACGCAGGGGGGTGCGTTTCCCCAGTGTGGGGGGCGTGTTTCCCCAAAAGGGGTGCTTCTGGGCGTCCCCCCTCGAAAAGGGGTGCTTCTGGATGCACAATATTTTACTATATCTGTTTCATTTATGATTTATGAATCAATGTATTTCATTACTGAATCTGAAATCATAATCTGAATCTTGTTTATTATTTATATCATTTACAAATTTGAATTTAGTACTAGTTTATTGTTTACTATTTACTATTTAGTATTTAGTATGCACAATGATGAATTTAGTAAATTTACATGGGCTGAATTGTTATTGTTGGGATTTTATCATTAATATTAATATATATTTTTTAATTTTAGAGTCGGGGAACTCGACGTCCCCCCGTCCCCCATGAATTTCTCCAAAATTCGGGGGTGCTCCCACATGTCCCCCTTGTGCGTCTCCCCGCTTCCGCGCACCCCCGTCTCGGAGTCTTGGTGGAACATTGCAAAAATATGACAGTGGCAGCCTAAACAAATGGCACAAGGACAGATCTTCAAGCAACAGCAAAAGGGACCAGTGTCAAGCTGAATTAGAGGAGCCACAACAACCTAAACCCTTATCAGTAGAGCCGCCAAACCTCAGTCAGCAGAGGATAAGCCCACGGTGCCTACACCAAGCAAGAGACTGTCCCAGAGAGAGCCGCATCACATTACCAAACTGAACAAGAAGGAGCCGTAGCAAAATTTCAGACTAGAGCTCGGCTAGTAAGAAGAAAATGAGTGAGTGAAGGTTTGAGGATAGGCCTTTATTTATACTTTTAGGCTAGGGCATAAGGGCAATAATAATAATAAAAAATAACATGTTTTAATTAATATAAATATTAATTTAAACATATTATAATTAAAACAATTAATTAATATTTTACATTAACCCTTAAGACAAAAACAAAACCCCAAACAAACACAAGCAAGGGTAAAGGGGGGTTTAGGTGGGGTTACATGGTGGCAATACTTGTCCATTCATTTTCAAGGTGACCTTATTAACTTTATCATCATTGCATATGGGATACATCTCTCATGTGGTCATGCCCACCTTCAAGGAGGGTCATACACCAACAACCACCTGATTAGGGACCAGGTTGTCCCAGAACAATTCTGGGGTCTTATCCACCAAGGTACAAGACCAAGGATCAATCCATGCCCCAGGCATGGGTACGCTGGAGCAAGTCCAGGGGCCCTAGTCATATCTAGGGACTTTAACTGCTTGGTCCCAGACCAAGAACCCCAGTCATATACTGGGGGCCCTCTTAGGGGTCTTTACTGCTTGGTCCCAGACCAAGAACCCTAGTCATATATTGGGGGGCCCTCTCAGGGGTCTTTACTGCTTGGTCCCAGACCAAGAACCCTAGTCATCTACTGGGGGCCCTTACAAGGGTCTTTTGTTGTGGCACTGACTGTTTGGTCCCAGACCAAGTACCCCAGGAGTGCAATGGGGGCCCTAGATCTCGACTAGGGTCTTTGCCATCCTCCCAGAGAATGGCTCTTGCAGCTGCTTTAAATTTAACAGGGGGCGTTTCCTGAGTGTGGGGGACGAGTTTCTCTAGAAGGGGTGTTTTTGGGCATCTCCCCTTGAAAAGGGGGGTGCTTCTGGGTGCTCGCCCCTGAAAATGGGGGCTTCTGGGCATCCCTCCTTGAAAGGGGGACTCCTGGGCATCCCCCCTCAAAAGGGGGACTCCTAGGCGTCCCCCTCGAAATTCTTCCTATTAAAGATTAAAATAAAAAAATAAAAAAGTAAGTTTTTATTTTTGAGTTTTAGTAATGCCAATTTACTATTTCAGACTTTAGTATCTACTATTTTGTTTATGGTACTAATTAGATTCTAGAATGATGGATGATGAATTTAAATCAATATATCAATATTTTACTATTTCTGTTTCATTTATGATTGATTTCATTATTGAATTTGAATTTGAATCATGTTTATATCATTTATAAATTTGAATTTATTACTATTTAGTATTTTACTGTTTACTATTTAGTATTTACATTGTGCAATGATGAATTTGCATAGGATGAATTGTTATTGTCCCCCATTTCCCTAAAATTTGGGGGTGCTTCCACACATCCCCCTTGTACGTCTCCCCTCTCCCTTGCCCCCCGTCCCAAAAACTTGGTGGAACGTAGGTTTAAAGTGAGTGGTTCTTACAAGTCTTAAGAAAAATAGTTCTGCAAAGTCATTGGACAATACTAACATACAATGGTGTCAGATTTAGCTAGCTAGTATATGATAGTGTTCGTTTCTCCATAGTAGAATGTTCCACGGTCTTCCAAAAATCAACAAGACACATAGCATTTTTGTTATCGTCTAAGTAACAGGATATGTTCAAACTCCCCTTCGTGTCGGACACGATACGTGAGGATACATGTCCGACACGTGTACAGATTGTGTCTTGTTCACATGACACGTTTCAAACATGTGTTTGACACTTACCCTCAACGTGTCCTGCACAAAGAAGTACTTGGCTCATGTTTTCTCATGCAAGTTCGAGTTGTGAGGTGTTTTGGTGTGCAGTTGAGGGTTATGTTTCCTTACTAATGCTATTTAAAGAGGTCCCCACATTCTCCTTTATCTTTCATTTTCATCCTTTTACTTAAATTTTTAATATTACCATTAATTGTTTCAGGATGTTTGAGAGTTGTTCTAACCTCATTGGACTTCATATGGAGAAAGTAGAATTTTAGGTCCCATTCAAAATTCAATAGACTTAATAGTTTTTAGGATTTCAAGATTGGCAAGATTGCAATGTTTCCACTGGATTTGATCATGTATGAGGGTATGGAACTGACATTTAATCAAGAGAACCAAGCCCTTTATGTACCTCGATGTTGGTGGCATTGATTGTTGAAATCTTTTGTCACAACCCCAATAAAAATGTACCCTTCACTCAAGTATAAAATCTTCTATTAAACTCTTCTCTTTGTCATCGTGTCAGGTGACTTAGTGGTGTATGTGCACACCAACCTCCGTCTTATATACAGGCAGAGAGAAGAGTGGTTGAAGGGAAGGACAAAGATGTGGGATGTGTTTCCTGATGATATGGGTTAGAACAACAGTGTTGAGTTGGCATTAGCCAACTTGGATCTTAATGAACTAGTGCTAGAGATGGTCACTTTTTATGATGGTGATCCTCTTGAGGGGTCATCCTTCATAGTCCACATCAACAAATGCACTTATTGCATTGGATATAGGGGGGGAGGAGGAGGAGGAGGAGGAGGAGGAGAGAGTAGTGGTAGTGATGCCAATCTTGATGATTATGACATGGAGGACTACAGACAGTCACGACTCATGAGCTATGAGATTCTTTCTTCTACGGCTCTAGTATCTACCCTATGGCTATTTTGTATTTGTCATTGGCATTCCGACCTATAGTATCAACGACTCTAACTCAATG
Source organism: Picea mariana (assembly GCA_032191745.1). Lineage (NCBI taxonomy): Eukaryota > Viridiplantae > Streptophyta > Pinopsida > Pinales > Pinaceae > Picea > Picea mariana. The sequence goes on along the minus strand of JASDQU011440532.1, from coordinate 21,054 downwards.
TCTATCTACATTGTAATACATCTTGATTTTGAT
>JASDQU011440530.1:42638-53903 GCA_032191745.1 Picea mariana | reverse complement strand
GGTTGACACGAAGATCTCGTCCTTGGCTAAGCCACCCAATGTTGTATGGTTGTGGGTGTGGTGTTGTCGACAATCCCAACTATTTGACGACCTCTGCTGAGATGAGGTTCTTCTGGCTTTTTCTATCAACAATAAAATGCAGTGGGGTCCCTTTCACCCACATCTAAGAATGAAAAAGGTGCTCCCCCTCTTCAGGATCTCTTGGTTCTTCTGCTTGAATTGCTACGGTCGCGACAATAGCAGTGGGGTCCGTGTCAATGCTCTATCCTTTACTAGTATTTTCAAAATCATATTCTAAATCAGGGTTCGGCTCCTTATCTTTGATCTCGGCCACCAATGATTGTTTTAAGTGACATTCATCGATGTTGTGTCAAGGGATTTTGTCGAAATTCCGATGTCCTTCTTTGTCTTCCCATGACCCTTCTTTTCATGTGGCTTGGACTAGTTTTCGGGAGATTGTTTGTTAGGAACGTATTTGTCATACTTTGTTTGTTAAGGATTTGTAGAACCGAAATCCCGTTTGTTATGGTGCTTAAATTTCAGCTCAATTTTAACAGCATATTGATAGGTAGCACCAAGTGATGAGATGTCCAGAAAATCCATTTCAGTTTGGATGTATCTATGTACAGCCCCACGGTATTTTAGAACCAAATGTCATTGGGAGTCTTTGATACCCAGCTTGGTGCGCAAGGTATGGAAGGTATTGGTGAACTCCAGAACTTCTTGGCCCCTCTCTTGCCACAGTGTGGTCCATCTCATGTACTGGTCCTCATAGTTGCCAATAGGGTAATATTGTTCATTTACCGCATCCACAAAACAATCCCAAGTGGGATCGGCTCCATATATTTCAAACTCCTCTATGGAAATATGCTCCCAATAAGTTTCCCACCAATTTTTGACATGGGGAGAGCTTTAAGGAGTGTGAAGGTGATCTTTCCTTTGTCAGAAAATTTGTGAACAGCGAAATAACCTTCTAGCAGATTTAACCATTTGTCTAGGGCTTCTGCATCTATCTTTCCTTCAAATACAGGAATATTAAAATTAACTTGTACCTTGAAAGGTGAGGTGCCTACAAAGTGGTCTCTTGATGAAGATGCACCTGTTGCTATAGGCAGGCGTTGAAGGATGTGGGAACAATTCTCCATCATTTCATCCCTCTGTCGCGTGAGAGCTTGCTCAAGCAACAGACTGATAGGATCATCTGCTCCGTCATTTTTCTTTTCTTACACCATTGAAGGTTTATTGGGTGTGGAAGAGCGATTGTCCTCAAGGGATACAACCTCAAGACCCAACTTTCTATACTCGGACCTCGTCAGGGACATCCACTGAAAAAAACGATCAAGAACAACTGCTCTGATACCACTGATCCGGATTATTTTCGTCACGAAATGAGATCGGAGATATAATAAAGAAATGCACAGAGATATCGTAGATATTCAATAATATAACAGAAATATATCAGAGATGCAACCATAAACATAGATATACACTAATACATGATTTCTACTAATGAAATAAATGTACAGAGACTGTAAAATACAGAGTGAAAGACTCAATAGAATGGTGGCAGCTTATCTCTGAGAAGAGATGTGATGGTTACTCGCATTCACAAGAAGATGATCACAATGAGGCTCTGAAGGCCTTTTTATAATAAACAAGAATTCCAAAAGTTCTTGACATCCAAAAACCTAACCCTAGGAGATGAAGTGCCAAAAGTCATGTGGGCCCTGTTTGGGTAAGTTAGTACATCAACTTCCCGGGGTCGTAACTTTTGCATACGATCTCCGTTTTAGGTGTATTATAGCTCATTGAAAAGGTATCATCAAGGAGATTAATTTTGGGGGCTCAATCATACCTTCATCTATTATTGAGAACCTATATCTCGAAAAAACTTCATTTGGTCCCTCAAAATGGCCCCGAAAGTTAAAAACTGCTAAAAATAGTAAATTGCCAAATTTGCTAGAAAACTATTTTGAGCTAGTTGGAAAAGGTGGGTGGTCAGTAATATCCACCTCGATCAATCCTCCCTCCTTAGGAATCAATGGTCTCCATTGCGTTGAGTTCCCGAGGGAGAGCGAAAAGCGTTTGTTGAATCTGCATCTTGGTGAGCTTCTTGCCTTGCTGGAGACGTCGCACTGCTCAGTTTGTGGAAGTCTGTCATGAACCTGTTGAGGCTGAGGTTTTTTAACAAGTCGGGCTACATGAGAGGATGGTGTGCAGACGAAATCTTTGTGCTTTACTGCAACCTTGTCGACCTGCTTCTGTTGGATAGAAAGTGCTTGGGGCGAAGCTGTAGTGGTTGCAGTGTCCTTCTGCTCCCCTTTTGAATAGATTGTGAAGAAGTTGAATTTTACAGTATGAGATACTACCTTGCGACACTTTTTAGGTGGAACAGTAGTCGGAAATACCTTTGGTATTCTCTAAAGATGACCCCCCGAAGAAAAAATGACACTGCGGAGTGAAGACTCATAAACAACCTGGAGCTTCCACATATATGGTTGGCCCAAGAGAACATCACATACATCTAGTGGGGAAACATCACAAAATACCTCATCCTTAAAGGGTTGGATGCCATATGACAATCGAAATTGCTAGTTGAAACGAAGAACTCATCCTTGGTGAAGCCACCTTATGTTGTATTAATGCGGGTGTGGTGTTGTCGACAATCCCAACTATTTGACGAGTGTTCTTCTGGATTCCGCTATCAACAATAAAATGCAGCGGGGTCCCCTTCACCCACATCTGAGAATGAAAATGGCACTCCCCCTCTTCAGGATCTGTTGGTTCTTCTACTTGAATTGTTGCAGTCTTAACAATAGCAATGGGGTCTGCGTCAATGATCTGTCCTTTACCAGTATTTTCATAATCAGATTTTGAATCAGGGTTCGGCTCCTTGTCTTTGATCTCGTCCACCAATGACTATTTTGAGTGACATTCATCGGTGTTGTGCCAGGGGATTTTGTGGAAATCACACCATTTTCCGGTGTCCCTTCTTGTCTTCCCATGACCTTTCTTTTCATGTGGCTTGGTCTGGTTTTCGAGAGATTGTTTGTTAGGAATGCCTTTGTCATACTTTGGTTGTTGCATATTTGCATAACTGAAATCTCGTTTGTTATGGTGCTTAAATTTCTGCTCAATTTTAACAGCATATCGATAGGCAGCACCAACCGATGAGATGTCCAGAAAATCCATTCCAGTTTGGATGTATCTATGTAGAGCCCCACGGTATTTTAGAACCAAATGTCATTTAGAGTCTTTGATACCCAGCTTGGTGCACAAGGTATGGAAGGTATTGGTGAAATCTAGAACTTCTTGGCCCCTCTCTTGCCATAGTGTGGTCCATCTCATGTACCAGTCCTCATAGTTGCCAATAGGGTAGTATTGTTCCTTTACCGCATCCACAAAAAAATCTCAAGTGGGATCGGCCTCATATATTTCAGACTCCTCTACGGAACTTTGCTCCCAATAAGTTTCCCACCAATGTTTGACATGGGGGAGTTCTTTAAGGAGTATGAAGGTGATCTTTTCTTTGTCAGAAAATTTGTGAACAGAGAAATAACCTTCTAGCAGATTTAACCATTTTTCTAGGACTTCTGCATCTATCTGTCCTTCAAATATAGGAATATCAAAATTAACTTGTACCTTGAAAGGCGAGGTGCCTCCAAAGTGGTTGCTTGATGAAGATGCGCCTGTTTCTATCAGCAGGCGTTGAAGGATGTGGGAAAAATTCTCCATCATTTCGTCCTTCTGTTGCGTGAGAGATTTCTCAAGCAACAGTCTGATAAGATCGTCTGCTCTATCATTTTTCTTTACTTCCGCCATTGAGGGTTTCTTAGGTGTGGGAGAGTGATTGTACTTAAGAGATAAAAGCTTGAGACCCAACTTTCTATACTCGGACCTCGTTGAGGACATGCACTGAAAAAAAATGATCAAGAACAACCTGCTCTAATACCACTGATCCAGATTATTTTCAGCACTAAATGAGATCGGAGATATAATAAACAAATGCACAGAGATATCGTAGATATTCAATAATATAACAAAAATGCATCAGAGATGCAACCATAAGCACATATATACATTAATACACAATTTCTATTAATGAAATAAATGTACAGAGACTGTAAAATACAAAGTGAAAGACTTTATAGAATGGTGGCAGCTTATCTCTGAGAAGGGATGTGATGGCTACTCGCATTCGCAAGAAGATGATTACAATGAGGCTCTGAAGGCCTTTTTACAATAAACAGGAATGCCAAAAGTCCTAGACATCCAAGAACCTAACCCTAGGAGATGAAGCACCAAAATTCATGTGGGCCCCGTTTGGGTAAGTTAGTACATCAACTTCTCGGGGTTGTAACCTTTGCATACGATCTCCGTTTTAGGCGTATGATAGATTGTTTGAAAGGTATCATCAAGGAGATTCATTTTGGGGGCTCAATAATGACATTGAATAATATTGAGAACCTCTATCTCGAGAAACCTTCATTTGGGCCCTCAAAATGGCCCCAAAAGTTAAAAACTGCTAAAAATAGTAAATTGTCAAATTTTCCAGAAAAAGGTTTTGAGCCAATCGGAAAAGGTGGGTGGCCACTGATATATAGCTGGATCAATCCTCCCTCATTAGGAATAAATGGTCTCCATTGCATTGAGTTCCCAGGGAGAGGGAAAAGCGTTTGTTGAATCTGCATCTTGGTGAGCTTCTTGCCTTGCTGGAGACGTCGCACTGCTCAGTTTGTGGAAGTCTGTCACAATCTTGTTGAGGCTGAGGTTGTTCAACAAGTCGGGCTACATGAGAGGACGGTGTGTAGAAGGAATATTTTCTCTTTTCTACAACCTTTTCGACTTGCTTCTGTTGGATAGAAGGTGCTTGGGGTGAAGCTGTAGCGGTTGCAGTGTCCTTCTGTTCCCCTTTTGAACAGATTGTGAAGAAGCTGAATTTTGCAGTATGAGATAGTACCTTGCAACACTTTTTAGGTGGAACAATAGTCGAAAATACCTCTGTTATTCTGTAGAGATGACCCCCCAAAGAAACAATGACACTACGGGGTCGAGACTCATAAACAACGTGGTGCTTCCACATATATGGTTGGACCAAGAGAACATCACAAACATCTAGTGGGGCAACATCACATAATACCTCATCCTTGAAGGGTTGGATGACATATGAAAATTGACATTGCTGGTTGACATGAAGATCTCGTCTTTGGTGAAGCCACCCGATGTTGTATGGTTGTGGGTGTGGTGTTGTCAACAATCCCAACTGTTTGACGACCTCTGCTGAGATGAGGTTCTTCTAGCTTCTACTATAAACAATAAAATGCACCGGGGTCCCCTTCACCCACATCTGAGAATGAAAAAGGCACTCCCCCTCTTCAGGATCTGTTGGTTCTTCTGGTTGAATTGTTGTGGTCGCGAAAATAGCATGGGGGTCTGCGTCAATGATCTGTCCTTTACCAGTATTTTCATAATCAAATTCTGAATCAGGGTTCGGCTCCTTTTCTTTGATCTCAGCCACCAATGGCCATTTTGAGCGACATTCATCGATGTTGTGCCAGGGTATTTTGTGGAAATTGCACCATTTTCCGGTGTCCTTCTTTGTCTTCCCGTGACCCTTCTTTTCATGTGACTTGTACTGGTTTTCGAGAGATTTTTTGTTAGGGACTTCTTTTTCATACTTTGGTTGTTGCGAATTTGTAGAAACGAAATCTCGTTTGTTTTGGTGATTAAATTTATGGTCAATTTTAACAGCATATTGATAGGCAGCACCGAGTCATGAGATGTTTAGAAAATCCATTTCAATTTGGATGTATCAGTGTAGAGCCCCACGGTATTTCAGAACCAAATGTCGTTCGAAGTTTTTGATACCCAGCTTGGTGCGCAAGGTATGGAAGGTATTGGTGAACTCTGGAACTGCTTAGCACCTCTCTTGCCATAGTGTGTTCAATCTCATGTACTAGTCCTCATAGTTTCCAATAGGGTAATATTGTTCCTTTACTGCATCCACAAAAAAATCCCAAGTGGGATCCACCCCATATATTTTAGAATCCTCTGTGGAACTCTACTCCCAATAAGTTTCCCACCAATGTTTGACATGGGGGAGAGCCTTAAGGAGTGCGAAGGTGATCTTTTCTTTGTCGGAAAATTTGTGAACAGAGAAATAACCTTCTAGTAGATTTAACCATTTTTCTAGGGCTTCTGCATCTATCTATCCTTCAAATACAGGAATATCAAAATTTACTTGTACCTTAAAAGGTGAGGTGCCTCCAAAGTGGTTGCTTGATGAAGATGCGCCTGTTGCTATCGACAGGCATTAAAGGATGTGGGAAAAATTCTCCATCATTTCATCCCTTTGTCGCGTGAGAGCTTCCTCAAGCAACAGACTGATAGGATCGTTTTCTCTGTCATTTTTCTTTTCTTCTTCCATTGAGGGTTTATTGGGTGTGGGAGAGTGATTTTCCTCAAGAGATACAAGCTCAAAACCCAAATTTCTATACTCGGACCTCGTTGGAGACATGCACTGAAAAAAACGATCAAGAACAGCCTGCTCTTATACCACTGATCCGGATTATTTTCGACACTAAATAAGATCGGAGATAGAATAAAGAAATGCACAGAGATACCGCAAATATTCAATAATATAACAGAAATATATCAGAGATGCATACAGTAATACACGATTTCTATTAATGAAATAAATGTACAGAGACTATAAAATACAGAGTGAAAGACTCGATAGAATGGTGGCAGCTTATCTCTGAGAAGAGATGTGACGGCTACTCGCATTCGCAAGAAGATGGTTACAATGAGGATCTGAAGGCCTTTTTACAATAAACAGAATTCCAAAAACCTAACCCTAGGAGATGAAGCATCAAAAGTCATGTGGGTCCCGTTTGGGTAAGTTAGTACATCAACTTCCCGGGGTCGTAGCTTTTTCATACGATCTCTGTTTTAGGCATATGATAGCTAGTTGGAAAGGTATCATAAAGGAGATTCATTTTGGGGGCTAAATAATGCCTTCGACTATCATTGAGAACCTCTATCTCAAAAACCCTTCATTTGGGCCCTCAAAATGACCATGGAAGTTAAAAACTGCTAAAAACAGTAAATTGTCAAATTTGCCAAAAAATTGTTTTGAGCCAGTCGGAAATGGTGGGTGGCCACCAATATCCACCTAGATCAATCCTCCCTCCTTAGGAAGAAATGATCTCCATTGAGTTACCAAGGGAGAGGGAAAAGCGTTTACTAAATCTGCATCTTGGTGAGCTTCTTGCCTTGCTGGAGACGCCACATGGCTCAGTTTGTGGAAGTCTGTCACAAACATGTTGAGGCTGAGGTTGTTCAACAAGTTGGGCTACATGAGAGGACGGTGTATAGAAGAAATCTTTGCACTTTTCTGCAACCTTGTCGACTTGCTTCTGTTGAATAGAAGGTGCTTGGGGCGAAGCTGTAGTGGTTGCAGTGTCCTTCTGTTCCCCTTTTGAACAGATTGTGAAGAAGCTAAATTTTGCAACACTTTTTAGGTGGAACAGTAGTCAGAAATACCTCTGGTATTCTATAGAGATGACCCCCCAGAGAAACAATGACACTGCGGGGTCGCGACTCATAAAAAACGTGGCGCTTCCACATATATGGTTGGCCCAAGAGAACATCACAGACATCTAGTGGGGAAACATCACATAATAGCTCATCCTTGAAGGGTTGGATGCCATATGACAATCGACATTGCTGGTTGACACGAAGATCTCGTCCATGGTGAAGCCACCTGATGTTGTGTGGCTGCGGGTGTGGTGTTGTCAACAATCCCAACTGTTTGATGACCTCTGCTGAGAAGAGTTTCTTCTAGCTTCCGCTATCAACAATAAAATGCACCGGGGTCCCCTTCACCCACATCTGAGAATGAAAAAGGTGCTCCTGCGCTTCAGGATCTATTGGTTCTTCTGGTTGAATTGTTGCGGTCACGACAATAGCAGTGGGGTCTGCGTCAATGATTTGTCATTTACCAGTATTTTCATAATCGGATTCTGAATCAAGGTTCAGCTCCTTGTCTTTGATCTCGACCACCAACGACTGTTTTGAGTGACATTCATCGGTGTTGTGCCAGGGGATTTTGTGGAAATCACACCATTTTCTGGTGTCCTTTGTCTTCCTGTGACCCTTCTTTTCATGTGGCTTGGACTGGTTTTCGAGAGATTGTTTGTTAGGGACGTCTTTGTCATACTTTGGTTGTTGCGGATTTGCAGAACCGAAATCTCATTTGTTTTGGTGCTTAAATTTCTGTTCAATTTTAACAACATATCGATAGGCAGCACCGAGTGATGAGATGTCCAAAAAATCCATTTCAGTTTGGATGTATCTATGTAGAGCCCCATGGTATTTAATAACCAAATTTCATTCGGAGTCTTTGATACCCATTTTGGTGCACAAGGTATGGAAGGTATTGGTGAACTCTGGAATTGCTTGGCCCCTCTCTTGCCATAGTGTGGTCTCTCTCATGTACTGGTCCTCATAGTTGCCAATAGGGTAATATTGTTCCTTGACCGTATCCACAAAAAAATCCCAAGTGGGATCGGCCCCATATATTTCAGACTCCTCTATGGAGCTCTACTCCCAATAAGTTCCCCACCAATGTTTGACATGGGGGTAGAGCTTTAAGGAGTGCGAAGGTGATCTTTTCTTTGTCAGAAAATTTGTGAACAGAGAAATAACCTTCTAGCATATTTAACCATTTGTCTAGGGCTTCTGTATCTATCTGTCCTTCAAATACAGGAATATCAAAATTAACTTGTACCTTGAAAAGTGAGGTGCCTCCAAAGTGGTCGCTTGATGAAAATGCACCTATTTCTATCAACAGGCATTGAAGGATGTGGAAAAAATTCTCCATCATTTCATCCCTCTGTCGCGTGAGAGCTTGCTCAAGCGACAGACTGATAGGATCGTCTCCTCCGTCATTTTTCTTTTCTTCCACCATTGAGTGTTTCTTGGGTGTGGGAGAGCAATTTTCCTCAAGAGATACAAGCTTGAGGCCCAACTTTCTATACTTGGACCTCGTCGGGGACATGCACTGAAAAAAATGATCAAGAATAGCCTGCTCTGATACCACTGATCCAGATTATTTTCGGCACGAAATGAGATCGAAGATATAATAAAGAAATGCACAGAGATATCACAGATATTCAATAATATAATAGAAATATATCAAATATTCAACCATAAACATAGATATACAGTAATACATGATTTCTATTAATGAAATAAATGTACAGAGACTGTAAAATACAGAGTGAAAGACTTGATAGAATGGTGGCAGCTTGTTCTGAGAAGAGATGTGACGGCTACTCGCATTCGCAAGAAGATGATTACAATGAGGCTCTGAAGGCCTTTTTACAATAAAAAAGGAATGCCAAAAGTCCTAGACATCCAAAAACCTAACCCTAGGAGATGAAGCGCCAAAATTCATGTGGGCCCCGTTTGGGTAAGTTAGTACGTCAACTTCTAGAGGTCGTAACTTTTGCATACGATCTCTGTTTTAGGAATATGATAGATCGTTGGAAAGGTATCATGGAGGAGATTAATTTTGGGGGATTAATCATGCTTTTGGCTATCATTGAGAACCTATATCTCAAAAAACCTTCATTTGGGCCCTCAAAATGGCCCCGGAAGTTAAAAACTGCTGAAAATAGTAAATTGCCAAATTTGCCAGAAAACTGTTTTGAGCCAGTCAGAAAAGGTGGGTGGCCACCGATGTCCACCTGGATCAATACTCCCTCCTTAGGAAGCAATGGTCTCCATTGCGTTGAGTTTCCGGGGGAGAGGGAAAAGCGTTTGCTGAATCTGCGTCTTGGTGAGCTTCTTGCCTTGCTGGGGACGTCGTGTTGCTCATTTTGTGGAAGTCTATCAGGAACTTGTTGAGGCTGAGGTGGTTCAAAAAGTCAAGCTACATGAGAGGTTGGTGTGCAGAAGGAATATTTGCGCTTTTCTGCAACCTTGTCGACCTGCTTCTATTGGATAGAAGGTGCTCGGGGCGAAGCTATAGTGGTTGCAGTGTCCTTTTGTTCCCCTTTTGAACAGATTGTGAAGAAGCGGAATTTTGTAGTATGAGATACTACCTTGTGACACTTTTTAGGTGGAACAGTAGTCGAAAATACCTCTGGTATTCTGTACAGATGACCCCCCAGAGAAACAATGACACTGCGAGGTCGAGACTCATAAACAGCGTGGCGCTTCCACATATATGGTTGGCCCAAGAGAACATCACAGACATCTAGTGGGGAAACATCACATAATACCTCATCCTTGAAGGGTTGGATGCCATATGAAAATCAACATTGTTGGTTGACACGAAGATCTCGTCCTTGGTGAAGCCACCCGATGTTGTATGGTTGTGGGTGTGGTGTTTTCCACAATCCCAATTGTTTGATGACCTCTGTTGATATGAGGTTATTCTAGCTTCCGCTATCAACAATAAAATGCAGTGGGTTCCCCTTCACCCACATCTGAGAATGAAAAAGGCACTCCCCCTCTTCAGGATCTGTTGGTTCTTCTGGTTGAATTGTTGCGGTCGCAACAATAGCAGTCGGGTTTGCGTCAATGATCTGTCCTTTACTCGTATTTTCAGAATCAGATTCTGAATCAGGGTTCGGGTCCTTGTCTTTGATCTCGGCCACCAATGATTGTTTTGAGCGACATTCATCGGTGTTGTGCCAGGGGATTTTGTGGAAATCGCACCATTTTCTGGTGTCCTTCTTTGTCTTCCCATGACCCTTCTTTTCATGTGGCTTGGACTGGTTTTCAGGAGATTATTTATCAGGGACGTCTTTTTCATACTTTGGTTGTTGCGGATTTGCAGAATGAAAATCTCGTTTGTTCTGGTGCTTAAATTTCTGCTCAATTTTAACAACATATCGATAGGTAGCACCAAGCGATGAGATGTCCAGAAAATCCATTTCAGTTTGGATGTATCTGTGTAGATCCCCACGATATTTCAAAACCAAATGTCGTTCAGAGTCTTTGATACCCACCTTGGTGCGCAAGGTATGGAAGGTATTGGTGAACTCCAGAACTGCTTGGCCCTTCTCTTGCCACAGTGCGGTCCATCTCATGTACTGGTCCTCATAGTTGCTAATAGGGTAATATTATTGCTTTACCACATCCACAAAAAAATTCCCAAGTGGGATCGGCCCCATATATTTCAGACTCCTCTGTGGAACTTTGCTCCCAATATGTTTACCACCAATGTTTGACATGGGGGAGAGATTTAAGGAG
>JASDQU011440529.1:0-23720 GCA_032191745.1 Picea mariana | reverse complement strand
ATGATTTAATGTAAAATTTTATTATCTCTCATATATTCTTGGGTGGAAGGAAGGGGCAAGGATGGAGAGTTCAACTCTCTCTTGATATTGGAGGATTGTATCTTCCTCTTGGAGTTTTATCCCTCCCTCTACATTTGGAATTTGTAGCTACCTTTGGAAGTCATTACTTCCCTTGAACAATAAACTATTGATTATTTCTCATATATTGTGGATGGTGTATTATGGTGTATTGGTGTAACTCCTATACTATTGTTCATTACTCATTGGATATATTTGAATGGCTTAAGTATAAGTTTAAAAAGGTTTTAAATTGTACTTGATACTGATTCACCCCCCTCTCAGTATAAACAAAGATTCCTCATTGTTTCCAACACCTCTGTGGGTGAGCTTCCGTCATTGTTCTGTCCTGGATCTCTAGGGGGTCTTTGCTGTGGATTCCCTTCCATCCTGATTTCGACATCGTCCCGTGCTATCATAATTAATACAAATTAGAAAAGGATTTATGTTTGTAACCATAAGTTTTATTAATTTAACACAAATCAGAATATATATATATTAAGTAACTAATATGGCCCTGTTCAGGCCCAGTGTTGTAACTTTTGTTGTGATACCATATGTAATAAACCTCAAAACTGTCAACTAATTTATTTATTTTTCTTACTTTATACATTTACCTTTGAATGGGTTCATCATTGAAAGAAAATCCTACAAACTAGGTTTACTTTCATACCGATATACCAATTATATATCCATATAGTTCTTCTTACCACCATGAGGGAAAAAGGGGCCTATATCCCTAAGTCCTATGCGTAACCTTAACCTTTTTATCAAAGGTGTCATGTGAGAAGAACAAAGGTTTAACATTGACGTAACAATTATTTGAAAACCAACAGTCTGTTCTAGTTGTTCCTTGACTCCACCTATTCCATAGAACACTCTGACTAACTACCATAATGAGGTTGGTGTTGGTTAGGGTTAAACTTACCTTAAACACGAAGGTGCTTGTTTCATCCATAACTCATTAATGGAGCTGGAAGGAACAGGTCATTCAAGAGTTAAACCCTGATCAGACCATTAATGTGGCCCTGTTGTGCACGAGAGTCGAGGCCATTATATGACCTTTCGTCCACTGTGGATGCTCCAAGTTACCTCCTTCACATCGAGTAGATTCACAGAGGATTTGGTTCTGCAACTCTGAAAAAATGTTGTCGAAGGAAAAATTGGAGAACTTCCATGATGGAGGCGATATCCTTCATCTGACCTCCTGGTAAGATTCATGCTTTCATTGTAACCTTTGTCTGTTATGAAAATTACTTCCTCGTTAATGAAATTCGACAGAGGCATTCTGGTTTTCCTTGCTATGGGTAGACATTTTTTTTTTTTCTTGCCGCACTCTCACTTTTCGTTTCATCTTTCCTTGGGGACTATCGAGTGTTATTCGTGAAAAATGAGATTTTTTCTTGTCGTTCCCACTTGTGCTGTGTTGTATCATTGTTTTGGGAAAGCCATATTGTAATGCATCTTAGTTTCCAAGGTTAGTGAATTGAGCAGTGTTTGGTCTTGACCTTGTTCCCTGTCGTATTGGGTATTCTCTTTATAATGACTAAATAATGTTTACTTATCCTAGCTCTGTCTACCCACATCGATGAGTTCCTTCGAATGTACCTTGCCCTGACTGAAACCATAAAACCATTGAGGAGAATGGATAACCATTCATCACTTCCTTCTGTGGAACCCAAAATAGCGATACCTCTCTGGATTGAGGTTCCTATGTCATTCCTTAGACAATGGTTGTGGGTTATGTATGGGCTTGGACATGGTTTGACTATAGGGAGGAGGTTATGCATCTTACTCTATGGTTTAAATTAAACTTTCCCTTTCTTTTAGAGAGGTTCCTGTGTTATTTATTTTCCTCTATCAATGTATAGACTTACGAAACTCTTCATGTTTAATATAAATATTTTATGTAACTTGTCTCTTCCTCTGTATAACTATATGAAATCCTCCCTTGTTTAAAGTTCGCTCGATTTGATGTCTGTACTTTTATGAAAGCTCATTCTTTATACTGGATACTGTAACTAATGATGGGGCCCTGTTTGATGTGAGGGTACCCATCAGCTTGATCGCGTTCACTCCTCCCCTTTCGGTGTAACGGTGGTTTCTATTCAGCATGGGAGCCCACCTATGGTGGTAATTGGACTCGATATACTTTTTGAGCTTGAATCACAAATTCAACCTCTCGGAGCTTCAAACTCCCATGACTCTGAGACCTTAGAGAGTGACTCTTTCTTGCATAAGGTTTCCAGACCCCGATCGTGTAAACCTTCAGACGGTTCTTGGGCAATTGTCCTTGGTCTTAGTCGAGTCTTTGGGTAAAGGTTCGGTATGGTTCCTAGGTTTATGGGATAATTCCCGGGGAAGAGTACTCTCGAGGAGCCTTCCCAGAGTATTACGAGAATCAAGCAAACAAGACGATTCTCAGTGGAGCGAACTCATGCCCCAGACTTAATCATTTGTATAGAAACCAACTATGGCATGTAAGTATACACATGCATCCATTATTTCCAGTCTAAAACACCAGGCAATCATTCCACACATAAGTCATTATGGGCATATAAACATGAGCATGTATGCATGATATTCAATTCAAAATAAAAGGCATAAAACACTTATCAGATCCACCAGGCGTTATGCAACTGCGAAGAGGGGTGCTCGTTTCCACCCAACCGTAGGCTCAGTGACTCCAAACGGATTTACCACTAGCCACCCCCGAACTAGACCACGATGCTTTGAGATTCAGTCTCCTAATTATAGCTCAATGGAAGTCAAGGACGAAGGTTACTCTCCTTCTCCTAATACATAAACATAATCCAAGATGAAGGTTACTCTCCTTCTCCTATGTTCAGAACTCCCTGTGTTTCCATAGTTTCTCCAGTTCTCTTCCGCAATCCCTGTCACACGCGCGGTCTCTCTCTCTCTCTACCCTTTACCACACTTCCTCTCTTGCCTTTTTCTCTGCAAGATTGCATGTGGCGCGAATTTCCTCATCGATGGTTAGGTCTGAGAGCTTTTACGGATGGGCGGTTCACCCCCATCCCCTCATTAAATATTGAGGAGCCTCCCCACCTACCAATCTGACGAAAAATCCATTCTAGGGTCAGAGAGTTGCTTTGGTCTTTGAGAAAGTAAAAACTAGTACGGTACTAGCTCAGTGGAAGTTAACGCAACCATTCTAGGTCCCTTCCACCACCTCTCATTAGCCATCATGGTCTCTTTTAGTACATCCCCCTCCCAGCAGTCATGCAACACATATTCATAACATAATTTACATTCATTGACCTTTTATACAAAGGTCCGTCAAATCAAACATTCACATCTTTGAGTTTGCCATAGTTCTTGGCCACTATAGTTATTTTTACAGACTGGGGGAAATAGGGTGTTACAGTGCAATTGTACAATTGTATCTTGTGCCTCTCTGAGCTGTCTTTTGAGCCACGTTACGTTGCCTTCACAGCCTTGTGCTGCTGACACTTCCAGGGTTTTTGTCGCTAGTTGTTGTCTCAAATCCATGTTTTCCTAGTATAGTTCGGTGATAGCTAGTTTTGCCTGCTTTAGCTGATAAAAATGGCTCTTGATCATTTGTACCTGTGGCATCCAACCTCCTCATTGTGATCCTACTTTCTCAGCTTGTACCTTCCACAGACTCCAGTCGGACAATGCGCATAAGTAATTTTTCAACAACCGATCTCACGCACGGCTCTTCTGGGATTCGGGTTTCCCCAACTTCCTTATTCTTATTTTACCTGTGCCTTCTTCGAGGTATTTTTTGTTGGGGAGACAGGGATTCTACTATCCTTCCTTCCTACTTAGGTCCTTCCACTCCAGGTTTTGCGCGATGTGATGTCGTCGTTCCCGTGGGTAAAGGGGAAACTCCCTTTGTGTCGTTGGGGATGCCTGTTGTGAGTGAGAACAAATCCCAGCCGCTTTGGGGCTTGAACCTAGAGATTCCACCACTTTGTGTGCCCTTCCTTATGTTTTGGGAAGTTTCCATGGCACGACCAGTGTTTATCTTGCATGCAGTGGATCCAAAAAATGCCCAAGATGGAGAATTTGATCAAACTGGGTCTGCGAGAAAACTTACAAACAGGGCATGAATCTGATTTCAAAAATAAAACGAGTGAAGAACCTCTGGGATTTATAACAGATCAGGCAGAAGGAGGAATCGTGCCAAGGAACACTAAATTCATGGCGACTAGATGTTTCGAATTGAAATGAAGATTTTCCATAACACATCCCCGCGTGTAAGGTATAAGCGATAAGGGTTGTAGGGCATACGTGATACAAACACCACAATTTTTTATTCCTTTGGCCTTCATAATGAACTGATAATAGTTACAACACTTGCCGATGTGACTTGCATTAACTAATTGACTCGACCTGGGGCACGTAGAGGCTAACTTTTAACAGGACCTGATTCTATGGGAGCAACACACCCATACCATTTATGCATGTTTTGAATCTAACATCTCTTCCTGTTTTCAATGGCCAATCGGCCACTTGCTAACTTCGACCCCTTCGTTGTTACGTACCTGACTTCACATGTTTTGACACATGGGCCATAACTCGACTAAAACTGACTATAATCGAAAGGAAAATGGTGGCTCTAACAGGAGGCATCATGTCTCGAGACCCAAAACTAGGATTCACATAAGACGACGAGATCAAGGATGACAAGTGTGAAGACATGTCTAGAATACCAAAAGAGAAAGGATTAGAGGCCCAAGGTATTGGATGAAATTATGATTCTACATACCACTTGGGAATAAAAAAGGATTCATCCCCATGGACTAAGCAAAGACCATGGGAAGGGTAGCGCTAACTAAGTGAGTCACAAGGGCTCCACCAACCATAGTTTTCAAAACTCACAATGCAATACAAAATCCTAAGGCCATATAATAATCAAAGAGCACTCCTAAATAAACCTAAAATCCAGTGCACACAAACAAGATATAACGATTGAAAAGGACCTCTTGAACTAAAGTAGGTATGCCTCACCCAAGAGGTGCCAGAGACTCCACAACAATAGAATGGAGGTGTCAGAATCAGTTATAAGGACCCACCTAGGCTTCACATCACACTCGATCAGATCCCTCTGAAGAGGAAATAATCCATAAAGTCTGTGTGTTGTCTGATACCTATCTGACTTAGGGTACCTACAGAATAACCCCTACAAGAAAGCTATGTGGGTACCTATGTCAAGAAACTAGAGTCAACATGATATAACCAATTCTCATGTGAGCAGTTATAAGTTCGATCCACCATATGTCTAGGGTAGAAAATATTGAAATCTTGAAAGGACTGCCTCTCAAGGAGGTAAAGACACTAGCAAAAACCCCAAATATGAATAGAACCCCAAAAATATCTATGATGCTAAGAAGGTATGATAGGGTTATCTCTGAAACCAACTTCGCGTGACCTCGTGCTTAACTCCAGTGTGAGCGGAGCCTTATGAGGACACCAATTATATACTGGCTTTCACCACTCCCTGGCCAGACACATACGTTGAGTTTTATAGCCTTGGAGAAGTTTACTCACAAAATCTTATCCCAAGGCCCTACGTCCTATACTTGTTTGTGTACCCTAAAAAATAAAATTGTTTCTAATCAATTTGAATTATTCATCGTTAATTTTAATGGCTTCTGCTTACTCAGGAGGTGCGATCATGAAACTGGTGGTATGAGAAATCAACATAAAAGAAGAAAATATAAAAACATTGCAAATGACTAGTCTTGATTTTCAAAGATATGGTATGGTTCTAAATGCTTCTTCCAAAATGAAATCTCTACAATTTCAATGAAGTGCAATATTTCCTAATATGCCAAAACTAATGAAAAGTATCCAAAAGTGAAAATTCCATAATGAAATGCAAGAAAGCAAAGTTTTTTGTATTTTCGATATTGAAAAGAAAATGCAGGGACTAGATAACAACCTCACAAGAAGACACTACTGCAAGCATCAAGAGATAAGCCAAGAAAGACACCAAAAAGTAGCTACCCAAACCCAAAATGCAAGGGAAACAATAATAAGGACAAATATTTCGCCCAAGAATTCACCAATAAAGTGGATTCATATCACTCTGTAGGCACTTAACAATTAGAATAGGAACCCAAGAAGTCTTAGCAACCAGCAAAACTCACCCAACAAACACCAAACTCAGCCAAAAAGACTAAAGAGATATTGTACGTGCCCTAAAGGAAGACATCTTGTGTATGTATGCGCCCTGTCAAGGGAAAACTCACGTATGTCAAGGAAGACACTGCCTAGGCAAGGGTTAAGACAAGAAACTCATATATAAGGAAAAATACAAACTATCAAGCAACAAGCGATAGAGAAACTCAGGAAAATAGAGAGAAAATCAAGGAGAAACAACACTCAATACGCCAAAAAAGGAGATCTCCACAGTGGAGTCGCCAATTCTGTTAGGAGGAAAATATCTCTATGGCAAGGGGAAATCCACAACAGACGGAATGACACCCAAAAATATACTCTAATCTCAAGTATGTTGTATAATTGAAATTCTAACAAGAGAAGGATAAAATCCTACCTCGTTCGGACGTCCGAAGAAGATCACCGTTGAAAATACAACCAAAAGCTTTATATTTGCAACTTGTAATAAACCTCAAAACTGTCAATTAAATTTATTTATTTTTCTAACTTTATACATTTACCTTTGAATGGGTTCGTCATTGAAAGAAAGGGGTCCTAGATGATGTTGAATTAAAATTTCTACCCAATCTAACCTTTGAATCAATATTTCAAGTGTGCATACTCTGCACACCACCACTCACTTAATCCTACAAACTAGGTTTACTTTCATACCGATATTGCAATTATATATCCATATAGTTCCTCTTACCACCATGAGGGAAAAAGGGACCTATATCCCTAAGTCCTATGCGTAACCTTAACCTTTTGATCAAAGGTGTCATGTGGGAAGAGCAAAGGTTTAACATTGATGTAACGATTATTTGAAAACCAACAATCTGCTCTAGTTGTTCGTTGACTCCACCTGTTCCATATAACACTTTGACTATCTACCATAAGGAGGTTGGTGTTGGTTAAGGTTAAACTTACCTTAAACGCGAAGGTGCTTGTTTCATCTGTAACTCATTAATGGAGCTGGCAGGAACAGGTCATTCAAGAGTTAAACCCTGATCAGACCATTAATGTGGCCCTGATGTGCACGAGAATCGAGGCCATTATCTGACCTTTCATCCACTGTGGATGCGCCAAATTACCTCCTTCACAAGGCCAACCCTTCCTTCGTACCAACGACATTTAATCTACGCGGTAAGGCTTTCTTTTTGGGTTAGCGGTTCATTCTGGTATCGAGTAGATTCACAGAGGATTTGGTTCTGCAACTCCGAAAAAATGTTGTCGAAGGAAAAAATGGAGAACTTCCATGATGGAGGTGATATCCTTCATCCAACCTCCTAGTAAGATTCATGCTTTCACTGTAACCTTTGTCTGTTATGAAAATTACTTCCTAGTTAATGAAATTCGATAGAGGCATTCTAGTTTTCCTTGCTACGGGTAGATAGGTTTTTTTTTTTTTCTTGCCGCACTCTCACTTTTCGTTTCGTCTTTCCTTGGGGACTGCCGAGGGTTATTCGTGAGAAGTGAGATTTTTTCTTGTCATTCCCACTTGCGCTGTGTTGTATCATTGTTTTGGGAAAGCCATACTGTAATGCATCTTAGTTTCCAAGGTTAGTGAATTGAGAGGTGGTTGGTCTTGACCTTGTTCCCTGTCGTATTGGGTATTCTCTGTATAACGACTAAATAATGTTTCCTTATCCTGGCTCTATCTACCCACCTTGATGAGTTCCTTCGACCGTACCTTGCCTTGACTGAAACCATAACCCCACTGAGGACAACGAACAACCATTCATCACTTCCTCCTGTGGAACTCGGAATAGCGATACCTCTCTAGATTAAGATTCCTATGTCATTCCTCAGGCAATGGTTGCGGGTTATGTATGGGCTTGGCCATGGTTTGACTATCGGGAGGAGGTTATGCATCTTACTCCATGGTTTAAATTAAAATTTCCCTTTCTTTTAGTCAGGTTCCTGTGTTATTTATTTTCCTCTATCAATGTATAGACTTACTATACTCTTCATGTTTAATATAAATATTTTTTGCAACTTGTCTCTTCCTCTGTATAACTGTATGAAATCTGCCCTTGTTTAAAGTTCGCTCGATTTGATGTCTGTAATTTTATGAAAGCGCATTCTTTATACTGGATACTGTAACTAATGATGGGGCCCTGTTTGATGTGAGGGTACCCATCAACTTGATCGCGTTCACTCCTCCCCTTTCGGTCTAACGGAGGTCACTATTCAGCATGGGATCCCACCTATGGCGAATCTCAGATAAGTAAAAAAATTACAACCAATCCTTATCTTGTATGTTTGATAATAGAAAGAATTTGAGTTCGATGAGACCCATATTCTATAACTAACTGAATGCTTCGCTTCTTTTGTAAGTCGAAGTGGAAATGGCGTTGGATTTAAATCAGGTTCTGCTCAGCAAGGTAAACGTGCGACTATTAAGAGAACTCTTGAAAGGTCTAGAAAAATCCTGGTGGTGTTGGGTTACTACCCTGGCGTTCTTGGCATACCACTGATATCAAATCATTAGATGTATAGAATTTTTAAATGAGGGTTGTAAATGTTTTCTTTTAATGAGTTTTGTTGTTTGTCTCTGTATAGCGATATTCCAGACATAATTCATATTGGGAACCGCGACAGAGATAGAGTATACAGTAAATTCAATTTTAATGCAACCTTTACTTGTGGCAGTTTTTGATTAAATTATTTCCAATTAGAGTAAGTCTTGTGGTTGTGGTTATATGCATCGAGTCCTGGGAATGCGTGGGTTATGTGCGTATTATTTAAATGTCTGTGTTAACTTACGTTTCCCCAGCGTAATCATTCCACGTTGATGAAGTCAGGGCTTCCATAGTTTTAATGTTCATTCCCTTGACTGTGAGACTGTACTACCCAAAAGAATCTAATACTCCAAAAAAAAATTGTTCTGGATCTCCTTAAGGGTTTCGCATTCTAAATTCGTAACAAACTTTGATTGTGGAAAGGGTACACCGCTCTAAAAATCTTCTGATAGGAGTCAATTCCCATAATTTTTTTAGCATCTGATAAACAAAAGCGGTTTTCCAGATTTCTGTAACTTTCCAAATTTTGTCATTCTATACACATCTAGTATTTAATTTGCATGTTGTTGGTGCATACGAAAAAGTCATACAATGCAAGAAAAGATGTATATCATATCAACCTTTCTGATGTAGATAGATTACTTCCAGGTTGCATTTTTTTCCAAATACATATATATATGTATAATATATGAGTGCCCAGGTGATCCATAAGGTTCTTGTTGTTTCGTATCTCTCTTCAATTCTTAAATGTAATAGAAAAGACGTATTTTTAAGGGGCATGATTTTTTGGAATTTTAATTCTAGTGATGCATCTAAACGTTTCCTGTAATTGTTCTGTATTTTAATTCTAGCGATACATTTAAACGTTTCCTTTCGGCATAAATTTACTCAACTCTGATTTCTCAAATTTAGATCTGTTTAATACTTCAGTCACAAAAATAAACCTATATCTATACAGATTAGTTCTCTTCAAGCACATAGAGTATCCTAGCATTTCGACTTTAGATTAAACCTATCCTGTAGACAGATCTTCTCTTTAAACTCAAATCGCATATAAATAAATTTTCCTAGTATTCCAGATTTCGGGAGGGACCACTCCAGAATTTAGATTGTGATTGTAAATTTAATACCATGATAGATGTCATCCATTGAAAGAATTATTTCAAACTAGAACAATTAGTTACATAATATCAGTTACACACAAAACATCCAAAAACAGAGTAGGGAAGGGTTTACATATCTGAACTAGCTTGTGGGAAAACAAAGGGAACAACCACATTCCTCCCAACCGTAGAATAAGGTAGCTAAAACACTCGCCCGATTCACCCCCTAGCCCGACCATGAATCCATGAGGACGAATTTCAGAAGGCTCCTCCTCTGAAATGTCCTTCACTTTCCACCGATTTCTCCTTGCCTCACACTCACTCTGTAGTGTTCATAACAGCAAGGAAAATAAAAATCAATAATCTCCTTGTCCAACATACTTGGCAGCGTATTGCCTCCTCACATATGCTCTTTATCAATTTACCCAGGTCTTTTTTCCCTCCCTTGGGAATTTTTGCAGCTTTCTAACTCCCTAATTTTCAAGGGCTTCTAATGGCCAAATCCTTGATTTTCCACTTGTAACAATCAGCCTAGAGGTAGTTCCAACATGTTCCCCACTCATGGAGTCGTGGTCGATTAAATTTAACATGTCTGTTCCATTTGTCCTCCTGAAATCAACATAAAATATTTTGTTTTCATACAAGTGTCATAGTCAAATAGTTAGTTGGGTCAATTAGGTCTCTGCCCAACAGTCATAATAATTTATTACAAATATCAAATTCGAAATTTGGAATTTCCATAAATGGCAAAAATTTTCCAAATTCGAATTTACTAAAAATGGAATAAATTTCCAACGAATTTAAATTTCAAAATTACTTTATTTTTTTGGGGATGCCACACAACTTGTCTTAAAAAACCAAGATACGCAAGCATGTGGTAATGATATATAATGCCATCATATTAATCAACATAATCCATTAACATACATAACAAATACGCCCATGTAAAGCAATACAAATATTTGCAAGATATCAATTGGACGGGAAGAGAGTATTTATATTAATGTAATCAACATGAGTACATAGGTGACAAACTTTTGTAATGACACATATCAGAACTGAGAAACTAAGTTCCTCCAGCTAGGCCTCCACCACTTCAATCCTCTACAATTCAATCTCACATGTAGGAGTTAATGAGGTTCTCCATCACAAGGTAGGGAGAGCTTGGGGGATGAACACAAGAAGTTCAAACTTTCAAGAACAAAGGGATGTAAACTCAATTGAGGTAAAATTTCTCCAGAGTGTCTTTGCTCTCAATGATGAATTATGTATCTTCAAGGCTTGGATATGGCTCAATTTATATCCTCCAAATGGAATTGAAGGGTTGATTCAGATTGTTTCCAGCATATGGAAGGTCAAGGATCATGGATCTCGTGACATGGCATGGAAACCCGATGCAAATTTGTTTTTGAGAGTCAAACCTGATGTACACAGGATGTAATGGAGTACCATGCATATGTACGCATGATGCATAACTGGCAGGTCATGTACATCTATAAAAAAATAGTATTTTAAGATATGGAGTTATAATAAACAAGGGAAATGAAGTCTACAGAGGGAAATGGAAGGCCATCTAAGAAAGATGCATGTAGCGTGGAAAAAATTTCTATAATAGATTCCCCCTAATGTGTGATGTCATAGGAGTATCTATGATGGCCGAAATACATTATAAATTCCTCGAAGTGGGGTAATGAAGACTCAACTAGAAGTACCAGTTTCTCATGAGAATATTACAATCCATAATGACTTTGTACACATGGTTTTCAATCTAAATTGCATTGCAGATCCATGTGCATATATATCAAGTAGTTGTTCATGGCCATGAATAGGCAATACAAAGTGGACATATGCCATAGGCTGTCATAGTCACGGACAAGAGACATTGGAGGTGAGTATCAAAATCAACCTAAGATATTTGTATACAATGGAGTCCAATATAATATTCCATGATCACTGAGGTCATATAGGTACTAGTCAAATGAAAGACAACAACAAATATGGGGTGCTGCTACTATAAGCTGGAGGTCTTCTACACTATCCATTGAAGGTGCAAGTCTACATTTGTGAATAGAGGAGTTGAAGTTGAACACAATGAGACTTTGTTTGATTACCAATCATTAAGGTATACTGTTAACAAATGTGAGACAACCCACCGATAATGGAATTAGGTGTCAAGGCATTGAGTACATTCAACAAGTGTGAATAAGGGTGTTGAGGTAGAACACTTGAAGAATCCATCGATCATGAGTTATGAGAAATAGACGACATGCAAAGTCAAGAGTTATGAGAAATGGCTAACACAAGATTTATACTTCCTTTGAACAAGAGCATGAAACAAATGGATAACTCAAGCAACATAGACTTACCACTGATCATTGACAAACATTTGCAACGCTGGAGGCATCAACAAAATCTCCATAGGAACTAGAAGAATAACCAGTCAAAGGAGTAAACTCTAAATAATGAGCTCATCTTCCTAATGTCATGCTAAACCCAAACCTTGGATGAAAATGGACTAAATATTTTGTGCTCTGTTCAAAGGCGACACAACTACTGCCGATAGGAGATAATATTCTATTCCCACCAGTATTTTTTGGGTTTTTCATAGAAAAAGAAATGTTATGATCTAGGAGAGGAAACAAGTGTCATGAGTAAGCAACTAGTTCCAAGCAGCGAAACACACCTATGTTCAATGTAGGGAAGTGCATGTGGCACATGGACACTCAAAGGGGTGTTTCCTCTATGGGTAAATGGTGTCAAGATGCAAAGGATATATAAAAGGCATTCCTTGGCTAGTGATGAGAATTGTTGGGGAAATAGGGCTTATAAAAAGAAAGTGGGAGCCAAAATTAGGCTCAACAATGCAAGCATGATAATGGGATGCAATTACAACTTAACTCAAAATTTTATTTTTTCGTAGATGTTAGTCCCCTAGGCCCAAAAAAGTATAAAATAATACCTAGGGGAACTCTTCTATCCAATGGTGACTAGAGTATTCCTTTTTTGTAAGTAGTCTACTTGGTCTGGAAAAGGGTTAAACTTATACCAAATAGATGTCCTTTAAAAACCATTTAATGAGTGTGAAAGAGACAAGTTCACTCGACAATCTTTTCATTTTTTGGAGTTTGAAATGAGCTTAACTAAGTCTCTAGGATGTTTTTCTAAGCAACATATCATGGGGGAGTCCAGGGATCCCATGCAGGACTTATGTTGAATTACAACAACTCACGGGTAGCTGAAACAATCCTGGGAGAAACCAAACCTTGCCAAGCTGAGGAGGATAAAATACTTGTAGAGGATCCTTCATCTACAATACATTAATGAACGCCCATTATCTAGAACATTGCAGAAGAAGGAAGGAGAGGCTCTATAAGATCACTCCAATCCAAGGAAACCATCCTAGTATTTGGAGGGAGTGTACTCAGAGAGAGTGGATTAATCCCTTGTTCATAAGGTACATATCGCAAAATGCTAATGACATGGTCGAAAGATGCATCGGCCCCCAAAAGAAGAGTGGGATTGACCGAAGATTTCATAAAAAATGCCACTTCCTTAGACTTCTCACTCTCCAAGAGAAGAGTGGGATCGACCGAAGATTGCATCAACACGACCACTTCTTCAACAATTGGTTGAATATGATGCAAGACAACATGGTCAAGAGATGCATCACTCCCCAAAATAGGAGTGGCGTTGGTCGAAGATTGAATCGGAATGATCGCTGGTTGAACAGGATGCGAGACAACATGGTCAAGAGATGCATCACCCCCCAAAAGAAGAGTGGTGTCGGTCGAAGATTGCATCGGCATGACCGATGTATCAACCAATGAAGGAATAGAAAGTTGGAAAACCAAAGATGACTTAGAACCCAAAGGGCCACTCGACAAGGACCATGCTTCTCATACCACTGCAATAATAGGGCACAAATGCATTAGGTAGTATCCTTAGAAAAGTCTACAAATGAACTTGGGATTATGCCCTATATGTCTAGGCTTATCAATCGTATAAATTCCCCCAACATAACTTGCAGTGGATGGTGACATGCCTCCAGCATGACTTGCAAAGGATAGTAGAAAATATCCAACATTACTTGCAGAGGTTGGTGATGTTTGTCGAGTGTGACTAGAAGTGACTAGAGTTTCCCCCCTAGCATGAATTGAAGTGGATGATTGATTTCCCCAAAATGACTTGCAAAGGTTGGTGACTGGTATCCAACATTACTAGTAGAGGTTGGTTTTAGGTCTCCAACATGAATTGGAAAGGTTGGTGACTTGATGCCAGTATGACTCAGTGAATGGACTTGTGATGCCAGCATGACTTGCAGCGGTGGGTTGCTTGCCTCCAGCATGACTTGCAAAGTCTATTGAAAGGCCTCCAACATGACTAGCATAGGTTGGTTTCAGGTCTCCAACATGACTTGCATAGGTTGGTGATAGGTCTCCAACATGACTTGCAGAGGTCGGTGATGTCATATGAGACCATGGTCCCAGGAAAGAATGGTTATGAGACATCGCAAGACAAGCAGGATTCTGGTGTACACCATGGCCCTACCTAGTAGGGTAGTATCCTCCTCCCATCTTATTCATAAAAGGTTGTAAGTGCATCATCACCGAGGAAGTTGCTTTCTAGGAGAAAGTGACATGACATGAGTTACTCATGTGAGGATACATGTTGCCCCAGGATGAAGGAACTCCATGCAATGGGTTGCCCATACTATAAAATTGACTCCCTCTGGATGGAACACTATAGGATAAAGGGAGGTTCACCATGATAAAATCGTTCGTGGAAACCAACATAGTGGAAGAAGGATATATGGACGAGATGTAATAAGTAGAAGGACCTCCCATTTGAGCACTCGATCCTAGAAAAGTGAAGCTAATATTGGGTCCAGAGGAAGGAGGAATCCAACCTCCTACCGTAGGAGATGGTTTACGGATATGACCCCCACCAAATGAAAAGGATAATAAGGAGGCATCATGCCCTTAGACCCAAAACAAGGATTCACATAAGACAACAAGACCGAGGATGACAAGTGAGAAGACATGTCTGGCATACCAAAAGATAAAGGATTAGAGGCCCAAGGCATTGGCTGAGGACTATGATTCAACGTACCACTCGGAAATACAAAAGGATTCATACCCATGGACTGAATAGATACCATGAGTGGGGTGGCGCTAACTAAGGGAGTCACAGGGGCTCCACCAACCATAGCAGTAAACAATCACGACACAATAAAAAATCCTAAGGCCAACTAATAATCAAAGAGCACGCTCCTAAATAAAGATAAAATCCAATGCAGACAAACAACATGTAATGGCTGAAAGGGACCTCCCAAACTAAAGCAGGTATGCCTCGCACAAGAGGGGCCTGAAACTCCACAACAATAGAGTGGAGGTGTCAAAATCAATTATAAAGACCCATGTAGGATTCACAACAGAGTCCTTCAGATCCCTCTAGAGAGGAAATCCTCCATAAAGTACGTGTGTTGTCCAATCCCTATCTGACTCATGGTACCTACAGAATAACCCTTGCAAGAAACATATGTGGGTACCTATGTCAAGAAACTAGAGTCACCACGATATAATCAATGCTTAGGTGAGCAATCGCAAGTCCGGTCAACCATATGGGCATAGTAGAAAAGCCTGAAATATTGAAAGCACCACATCTCAAGGAGGTAAATGCACTAGCAAGACCCCCAAATATGAATACAACCCTAGAAATATCTTTGACACTAAGAAGGTATTAGAGGGTTATCTCTGCAACCAACTTCATGCGACCTCGTGTTTGACTCTAGTGTGAGCGGAGCCTCCTGAGGACACTAATTATATAATGGGTTTCACCAATCCCTGGTCAGACACATACGTTGATTTTTATAGCGTTGGATAATTTTACTCACAAAATGTTATTCCAAGGTCCTAGGCCGTATACTTGTTTGTGTACCTTGAAAAATAAAATCGTTTCTAATCAATTTTAATTATTCAACGTTAATTTTACTGGCTTCTGCTTACTCAAGAGGTGCGATCGTGAAACTAATGGTATGATGACTCAGCATAAAAAAAGTAAATATAAAAACATTGCTAATGACTAGTCTTGATTTTCAAAGATATGATATGCTTTTAAATGCTTCTTCCAGAATGCAATCTCTACAATTTCAATGAAGTGCATTATTTCCTAATATGACAAAACTAATGAAAAGTAGCCAAGGGCCCAACAAGCTTTAAAAATATGTGGCCTTTATAAATTTTGGGCTCTCAAGGGAATGAGGGTTACTTTAGTTGCTAGTAAACTATGGGGATCTGGAGACAGATTCCTTCAACCTCGATGGCCAACCATTGAGAATTGAAGTGGATGATATAGACTTCATCACAGGATTGTCTCGCCAAGGAGAGGTAGTGAATCTTAAGGCCCGAGGGGTTGGGGGTGGTATGACTATGAAGGAGTACATTTTCACCCATTATGTTGCAGACATAGATAAAGTAGGGAGCCAACTCTCTATCAAGGTGATCGAGAACCTGAGCTTAAATATCATGGTGCTTGTACTCATAAGGATTTCGGGGTCGGCCTCATTGCAGCAGGAATCAAGGTCACTCATGTTCTATATGGTGGAGTGTTTAAGACCCACTATTTATGAATGGTGTACCTCACTGCTGTCTAATATGAAGAGTTAGTTGATGGTTTGCAAACAAGGGAAAATGACAAATTTTGGATTTGCATCCATACTTTGTATTTTTTTCTTTGAGAGGGTTCCAATTTTGATCCCTAGAGTAGAGATTACTCCACATGGATAGTGCGATCCAACCATGTCACGGTGGACTGCTGTGATGAGGTGGCTAGGGGGTGGTAGGGTTCCAACCCCCTACAATGATGAGTTCTTTTTATAGTGGCACTGACATGTCATAGTCATTGAGGATTATCCTTACAGAGGGATCAACTACAGAGGGTATCCTGACATGCCTTTTCCACCAGGTTCCGCCTACGGTGATATTGGTAAGAAATGCTTTTATGTATTTCATTTTTTTTGTGTTTTTCAATAAAAATAACAAATAACAAATATTTTTGTATGTTATCAAGTATTAACAATTTATTTGTTATGTAGATGTAGGTCCGCGACGTCTGGAGGGATTCCCATGACATTGACAGAGGGGCCGAGGAGATCAGAAAATGGGCGGGGACACAGAGAGAGTGATACATAATGTGTAGAGGAACCTATCTCAATTGATACACAAGATTCCTATGGTTCAAGTGGACGATCTGCCAGAGGCGATGCATCGGCAAGTGGTGGGTGTACCTCGTGCGTGAGTGCAACTCTTCCAACATCTTGCAAATGTTGTAGTGTGCTATCATGATTTTCATTTGGAGCCATAGGCGTAGATGCCATGGTCATATTACATACTGACCATATATGTATTTTGAGGGCGTGAGCCCCATTTTGTACTATGAAACCATATCTTTTGAACTCGAAAGGATGAAATATAAAAAAAATTGGTCTTCATCTTTACTTATATACGTTACAATGTGTAAATGTATGAATGTGTTTTCTTTCCTTAGATATGTGACAAATTCCAATCTAAAATATAATTAGCATATGCATCAGATACATGATTAGAACTTCTAGGTATGTGATTATAAGTAAGAAAATCAAAGTATCGTTCCAAAATTCGTACCCATAGGAATCGTCGGAGTAGAGTAGGATCTTGCACACAGTAATTGTCGTTCAACGGACATACGACTAAATAGGAGTCGAGGAGAACCTCTAAAGACAGAACACCATGTGAAATGGTGTCGCATAATAGCTCTATAATGGTGCTATACTCAGCCACATTATTCATTGATGGCTCTAGACGAATGCCACCTGAAGACACCAGTTGGCCCTTGGGTGAGTAAATGAGCCAAGCTCCAGAAGCCATGTTCCATGTATAACGACTGGCACCATCTGCGAATCCTATGTAAATTGAAGACTCCATTGACATCTTCCAGCCAAGGGAAAACTTGATAAGTAAGCCGATGACACAAAGGAAAAGATGTATATACACTAAGAGACACTAGTATACAAAAGGTCACGCCCAAACTTGAGGGATAAAGCGTAATACCTTTTAAGGTAGAGCCCATTTCTAGGCTCATCCAACATATTACCTTCATAATATTCTAATTTGTAAGCTCCTTTCTCTAAGACATGTCACACGATGTAAGGACCATGCCATATGGGGTTGAACTAGCCTACCCCTAATGGTTCTTTGGATTAGTCATAAAGGAGAACCAAGTCACCCTAAATGTACTGCCAAGGACAAACAAACTTATTGTACTGAACCTTAACACGTCTTTTATTTTCTTCGATAGTCGTAAAGGAATATCGACGCTGCTCATCGAGACGCTCTAGTTATATGAGGCATTCTTCAAGATCAGATGTGTCAGGTAGGATCTCAATTTCCAACTTAAGGGAAGGGATTTGACATTCAATTGGAAGAGTCTACTCCATGCCATGTACTAACTAATAAGGAGAAAATCCAGTTCAAGTTTTTACCGTGGTTCGGTATGCCCAAAGTGCAGGGTAAGGCATCAAATGCCAGTCATATTTACTCTAGTTGACAGTTTTTTGAAACATGGTCTTGAGAGATTTATTCACTCCCTCTAATTTTCCATTTTCCTGGGATAGTAAGGGGAATAATGACCATGCTTAAACCCCATTTTTTATGCTAACTCTTTCATCATTTCATTCTGAAACGGACTGCCATGATTAATGACAATCTCTCTTGGGATTTTGAACCGGGATATAATATGGTTGAATATGAAGAATGTTGCAGTCTTACCATTGGATTTAATGATAGGCATGGCCTCTGCCCGTTTAGTAAAGTAATCCATGACCAAAATAATATGTTGGTTCCCCCCCTTAGCCAAGGCTGGGTTACATTCCATAAAATATACCCCCCACTTGGGACCAACGATGATGACTGGGTGAAGAGGGGTTGGGTGCAAGCGCATTTTTCGAGCGAAGACATGGAAAGGGTGATACTTCTTGACCGCTTCAACATAATGTTTAAAAATTGATGGCCAAAAATAATCGACTCACAATATTTTTTGGGTTGTCGCAAGCTAGGATAAATGACCACCAGAAGCCCCACTGTGACAATCATTGAGAAAAGACTCAGCTTCCTCGTGAGTCAAGCAACGACGTAAAATATTATCTACCCCTCAACAATACAAAGTGTCACCGATAATAAGGTAGTTTTTAGCCTGATGACGTATGCGTCGTTGATCGTCTCTCGACAGATGATGGGGTGGCTTCAAGGTTTGAAGATAGATCAAAATGTCTCAATATGAGGGGTCCAAAGACAAGATAAGGAATATAAGTTCATCCGTGAACGAATATTCATGAAAAATTTCATCATATAGTCGAGGTAAGTCCGATATCAACTTGGAAAAAAATAACAATTTCTTAGACTTCGCCAAAGAAAAATCGAGATCAAATTCTTTCAAAATAACAATCCACTTATTGTATTTCCCCCCTATGATACACCTGGTGAGGACGTATTGAAATGGATTGATATCCGCAACTATGGTGGTTTTGCAAAGTAATATATAATGTCGTAATCTTTGAACCACATGTACAGTGGCCAAGGTCAGTTTCTCTACGTGAGAGTATTTAAGTTCAGGAACGACTAGGTTTCGACTGAGATGGTAGACAATGTGCTCATGGAGCTCATTGTCCTCCTAAATTAGAACTATACCAACCTTCCCTTCAGACGCGATGATATAAAGAAAATAGTCTCTACTATAGTTTGGAGGCTTCAACAAAGGTGTTGATACCAATGATTTTTTAAGAGCATCGAAGGATTCTTGGGCTCGCTCATCCCATATAAATGGAGTGTCCTTATTCAAAATACACATGAAACCTTTAGTTAAATTGGCATAGTTTACTATGAACCGACGTAGGAAATTAGCCTTCCCCTATAAACCTTGAAGTTGTCTAATGTTGTGCGGGGGAGGAAATCGAATTATTGCCTCAACCTTCATAGGATCTACCATGATCCCATGCTCATACCTAAGAATCCTAAAAGGAGGCCAAAACTAATTCATAAGATGCACTTGTGAGGGCTCAACCAAATGCTATAGTAACAAAATATCTCAAATACTAAACGAAGATGAGTGGAGTGATCTACTCTCTTACGAGAGTGAGAAGAAAGATCATCTAGGTAAGCTTCGATAATATGCTTAAGATCGTAAAAATAAAAGGTCGTGGCATGTTGAAAGGTTGCTCCAACGTTTTTAAGGCCAAAAGGAATTTTCCGGTATGCAAAAGTACCCCAAGGACAAATAAAATTTGTCTTATTTCGATACTCGAGTTTGATATGAATTTGAATATACCTTGAAAATCCGTTCATAAAAGAAAATACTTCGCTTCCCGCACACTCGTCAAGAATCTGGTCAATGAAAGGAGTAGGGAAGTTATCTTTAGGACAACCCTTGTTCAAGTCTCAAAAATCCATACATACGCATATGCTTCCTTTCTTTTTATTTACGGGAATAGGGTTGGACACCCATTCAGTCAAGGGAACCAGGTAGATGAAACCAACATTAAGTAGCTTCTCTACCTCTGCCTTAATAGAAGGGGCATTATTAGTATTAACAACTCTAAGACGTTTTCGAACATGTTTAACATCTAGATAGGTTTTAATCTCATGTTCGACAATGTTGGGGTCGATCCCTAGCATCTCTTCATATAACCAAGCAAAAAAATCATGAAATTCTTTAAAGAGACCAGTGTAGATCTGAATTTATTCAGGAGAACAATCCGCACTGATATAGACATTCTCAATTTTTCCAGGAATATGAGAGATGTCGATCGTGATGGTAGGAGAAATATTCTCTATGTTTCCTTCGACATAAATACCATGCATATCTAATGGAAGCACGACATGACCGACCATCTCACTCAAGGTAGATCTAAATTCATCTTGTTCGATCTTAACAAGCTCTGGGAGGAAATAGGATTGATGATGCATATTGTCCCAAGGCCTATAAGGACCATCCATGACATTTAATATGGCTTCATTCGAAGGTAAAGTATTATCAAGGCAATCATGTGAAAAAGATGATTGAGCAACCCATATGAGCTCTAGAACAGGATCCACCTCGTCCGTCCGCGAGGAGGAAGGATCCGGGTCAATAGTAGCATCAAGAATAGACTGATACACAACCTTTTCTGTTGATAGTGGCATTTCCATCCCAATGTGTGACTCACCTTCATATGACATAGTTGGGGAAGGTAGGGTCCAAGGGTCATTGAAATACAAAGTATGGAAAGGAACATACCTCATTGATGATGAAGAATCACTAGAAATGGAATGAATATGGTGAATTGGTGCCATGAAGTCAAAACTACCCATCAGAGAGGAATACATTGTGACACCAACATCCTTAGTTTCCCACTGAGAATTGTCGATCACAAGGACCGAAGGTCCAACCGATGCATTAGGACTAGCGTGCACAAAGGACAACTGATCAATTGTCACTATTTTCCCTTCGTGAGGAAAACATAAAGTACGTAAAATAGATGACACAACGAATATCATGGCATAAGTCCAATTATTCCCTATCAGTAAATTATAGTCGAGAGGCACATCAACCACCTCGACATCAACCTCCATTTTCTTCCCACCTAACTGGACTGGAAAAGCGGGAAGAATTTCGTGGGGTCGAAACGAACACCCATCAAATGTCATCTTGATATTTTATGGCCATGTGTTGCTAGCACTATGTTGTATTAGAGACCTCTCCATTGTCTCGCTATTGTTATCATGAGCTACCTCGATGAATATGGGTATGCCTACCTCTTCCCATTGAGATTATGTACCTAACCACCTTGTGACCATTTTGTTGAAATGTGATTTTTTGTGGCCTCTTTAGCAGAGGGTACCCTTTTTCATTTCCCATGGAAATTTTATCACTCTTTTACTGACCCATTTCACAATGAAAAAAAAACTATAATGTATTTCGATTATCCGATGTGTTCCTAACCTCATACATTAGGGGGCATCTGTTATCACCAAAACATTGCTCACTAGCACGAATTGGTAGGCTTACTAAAATACACCATCTATAGTACATGTATCCCATGTCCACACTCACATTCACACCATTTCCCCCCAAAATAACTTAGGAAACCAATTTTACGAATTTTATTTCCATTTAAAGTTATAAATCACTTTTATAACTTTTTTCTCTTTAATTTATTCAAAAAATGGTAAAATAATTAAGTAATGGTTAGAAATTATTCGTTCAAATAATAATATTTTATTATTTTGACCCTATCAAGGATAACCACTATTTTTCCTATAAATTAAAGAGATCCACTCCATTTTCCATATGATGATCCATTGAAAGTAACAAAATACTTCCAAAATTTCATCATAACTTTTGGCCTCATTTCACCATCACTTTCAACCATCAAAGAGGAGAATCATAGCCTGCAACCACACACTGAGGAAATAAGAATAACTCTCCCATGGGGAGGCTATAAGACAAATTTGATCTCTAAAGGTTTTATCCATAGTTGGATTTGTATATGCTCTAGTCATTGGTTAGAAGATTCTATTCATTCCTTACATCTATTGGTGTTCACGTCTCTTTTCTTTTGCATGTCTTTTTCTCTTACTGAATAACATATATCTAGAGATATATTTGTTTCTTAGAAAACTAGGGTTTCTTGTTTTCTAACCCTTTTTATATGTAGCTTTGTCACAACCACAAAGTTTGGTGATTTTTTCACCCTTGTTTCAAAAACACGCCAACATCTAGTTTCCATGATGGATGTAGGGATCATGAAATTTGAAGGATGAAGGAAATCACGGTACATGTGCTAAGAAGATCACCTAAAATATTCATTCCTATGACCAATTTTGACCACCTTGAACAAACCCCCATCCTTTCATTTGATGAAATTGTTTTTGTAAGATGTTGGAAGCTCAAAACCCCTCAAGAGGCACACTCGAATTTTCCCTCAGAGGTTTTGTTTTGATACATCTAGAAGAGTTGACTTCAATTTCAAAAGAACAAAGAAGGAGCCTCAATCGATGATTACATGCGACACAGAAAAACCATGCTGATTGTATTTTTCTATGCTGGGATCTACTTGGGCTTACACTTGTGACCACCAAAGAATGAAAACCTTATAGAACTATAACAAATCTATCTTTTCAATGATCAATAATGAGGTAGTAGGAATGATAGGGATGTGTGGAACAAAGAAGTGGGCTCCACTTGTCAGTAGAATGAATGTCTAGATTCACATCTAATGTTGTCCAATGTATCTAGATAGTTGTGATCAATTTAGAAGTCACCAATATATATATGCATTGCATAGGAAAACTCCTTATGGGATAAATATGTTAACTACAAAGATATGCATATATTCTTGTAGGAGGCCCTATGTGAATGCTATTAGAATATAGAAGATGGTGTGCTCGTTTTACCATTGACGATACCCTCGTCACCCAACCACAGGCCGAAGCCTCCCTCCGAGAACCTTAACCTTGACCTGAGAATTCCTCCAAAAGAAAACCCTAGGCTAGATAGCCAAACAAAGAGCAGCGCATCTCTCCCCAAGGATAGTGCAACACAAAAGACTGATCAGATGTTCCAAACCCTAGCCAAGAGATATCCAAACCAAATACTGAAACTTACTACTGCTGCAGCTGCACCTGCAACCCTCCTCCAAACCTACACACCAGCTGCAACTGCAGTGCGCACCAACTGGGAAAACTGTAGTCCTGATATGTGAAAAATGAAAAATTGGCGCCCTGTATTTATAGTAATCCTGCCAGTTTACTGGGGCCGACTTCTCCTTGTGGGTATGTGTCTGTTCAATATATTATTATTAATTTTGGCCGACTTC